>VVHJ01002748.1:11758-25494 GCA_015107715.1 Tylochromis polylepis | reverse complement strand
TGGGATTTCTGTGTGGAAGATACATCTATGTTATGTGAAGGATCATAGACAATATGTAGGTGTGTGTGTGTGTGTGTGTGTGCTTTGTTTGGTAATTTAAAGTGATGTTTGATGACATGCTATTTTTAGCGTGTGCCAAAGTCACAACTACGGAAATTCCTCCATTCAGCCCAACTGGTTTATTAAATAACTAGTTATTCAGTTTTAAGCGTGAGTTAATCAATAATCCCGGTTAATCAGAGCCCCCTGAAGAAAGTCATGGCAGTGAATGTAGAGCACTATGACTTGCTTTTGGTATTGTGTGTTTTCTGGGGACTATAACATAATTATAGAGGTGTATGGAATGACTGAAATGTCTTCTTTTGTGTGTGTGTTTTATCTATATTTGAAGTGATTTTTTTTATGTACTCCAAATTTGAGCAGTTAGAACAAATAACTATTTTATTTTATTTTTTACAATGTATCCGATTTATTAAGTGTGGTCAAATCACAGCATCAGGTATTTATACCACATCTAAGCGCACTGTCAAAATGTGGCATGCTACCATGAGATACCATACCATGAGATCTCAGGTCAATGACTGGAATTCAACAGATATAAAACGTTTTCGAACAATCTAGCCTACCATGCTCTGGCAACTGCAGAGCAGATAAACAAGTTCTGCACATTTCTGGGGACTTCCTAAAATTTATGAGACTTGTGCAAGCAGACTATTTGTTTTAAAGAGGGTGGCTGCGGCTCAGGAAGCAGAGCGGGTCATCCACTTATTGGAGGGTCACTCACTGGTTTAATCCTGGGCACCTCCAGTCTGCATGCTTGCATGAATGTAAGAGTAACAGAATAATTGAGGCTTACAGATCAAAGTGCTTTGAGTGTTCAGTTAGATTTGAAGTCATTTGATTTGATGTCATTTTGGCATGTCCCATGACTAATTTTTGGCTTTGGCTTTTCATTATTAGCCACCTTGTTACTGTTTTCCATGCAATCTGCAACTTCCACTTACTATTTCAACATTTAAATATTTCCAGATTCAGCCATGGAGTGCATCAAAAACTGCTGCAAGAACTTCATGAAGAAGAACGAGCAGGAGCGGGAGACCCAAGGTAAGCTGCTGTCCTGCACAGATGTGTATCTGACAGGTTTTAACAGACCTACTTGTGTCTCACTGAATAATTTCTTCTGTTTTAAAGTGATTGCACTGAAGATGCCCCCTAACACAGCAGCAGCCCCAGGACAAAATGTATCTGAAGATTACTTACTTTCCAAACTGCCCCCAGACGGCAGAGAGGTGCCCTTTGTTGTGCCGACCTACATCCAACCCACCTACCCTAATTTACAGGCTGAGTCACAGAGTACGTACTTGTATCAATTAGTACATTTTAAGTCTTAAGGTGTGTATATGATTTAAAGAATCAAACAATGATGATGCAAATTAGTTGAGGCATGTGAGAGGATAGTGATGACTTAAAGGATGGGCTGGTAAATAATGATAATCGCATCATAATTCTTGGAAGCTCTCCAATGAGCACACAGCATGTAATGATACTTCCAGTAATGAGACTGAACTGTTGGTTTCGGTTCTGCAATCTGCCTTAAGACTTATCTTAAAAGCATAACATATACATTAAGAGAGAAATGATGAAATAAAAACAGCTGTTTGTATCTATTTTATTTTATTCTGCTCAACTCCGTCTGCATCCACACTCAGATTCCAGGGAATATCGCACCAACACATATGACTACGCTGACTTAGAAGTTTACACCTCAAAAAAGATCCCATGATTAATTTAAGTGGTCCTGAAATGACTGGAGTATGATCAACTAGTGCAGGATCCTATGGTCAAAAGTGGAAACATTCACTTTTAATTTTAATTCACTCTTAAAGTCAACAAGAAGCCCCACAAGACAGATAAGTGAAAGTTGCACAACATGCCTCAACCCAGGGTTAGTTTGACGCAAAGGCTACAGTGAACAAACAGAATCTAAGCTGCAGTAAAACTATCTCAGGGGTTATTAAGACGTTATCAGCTCACTTCAATGCACTGAAGTAAAAGTATCAAGGCACTTTGTTTCTTGATGAATAGCTAGTCATACTTACTAGAGATACAGAGAGCAATAATGTGCTTAAAGCATGATAACAACCAGCTGTGCTGTTTGCTTGCAGGTTCAGCCCGGTGCACGTATGCAGCAAGGAAGGCAGAGTTGGTCAGTGCCACTCCCTTCATCTACTACCCCGAGTCCTTCTTCCATCAGAGTCACGTCGCAGAGCACATCTCCCCCGGCTCGAGCCGCCGAGACACAATGAAGAAGAGAAGCTTTGGTCCGCAAAGCCCAGGTACCACAGACCAGAAAAAAAAATTGTATTTTGTTGTTCAATATGAAATGCAACAGACTGGTGACCTGTCCAGGGTGTACCCCACCCCCACCTCTCGCCCTATGGCAGCTGGGACAGGCTCCAACTCCACCATGATCCTAAATTAGATAAGTGGAAGACAATAGATGGATGAACAGAATATGAAACAATAATTTGGGCGTGATTTAACTAAAATTGTGGTAAACATATTACATAATAACAAAACTGGACATAGACACATGTTTCATCTTAGTACTGAGTAGTTTATTCAGTAGTTTACTGAGTTCTGCCTGAACATATCAACACATTGCTGCAGAGTGAAACATAAAAACCGGAATTATCCCAGGATTGAAACAGCTTCAAAACACACTGATCTTTTTTCCCAGGTTGGAATATGAAGTTGGGTAGCCAGGAGCGACTGAGCAGCTCCATGTTTGATTTGTCCAGCCCCCAGGGTCACATGCAGGTGAGACTGTCCTCTATCTAATCTGTATTCACACAGAATTCTCACCTTGTCTCAACCTAGACTAAATATAGTTTTATAGTTTCCACTGTCCTCAGCAGCATAGTGGAGCATTGCAAACAAGGCTCAAAAACTGATCTGAAAGATGATGAAATTCTCTTTAAATGATGTTTACAGTCCTTTTTAGTTATGTAACTGTGCAATTTATTTAGGTAGTATTCAGACCTCATTTAAAGCATTCAGCTACCTTGTCTCTGTATTTTTATAACTAATAATCTATAGCTAAGATGAGGCTGTAATTTCTTTTTAAAATGCATCTGACAGGCATTATGGCGATGAATTTGAAAGTCGTGATTCATTTTGGGGCTTATTCTTCCCCTTTAGTGGCTATCATAAGATCTACTTCTGTTTGCCACGTGTGATTCAGCTCCAGCTATCCTGATTGAACATACCTGCTGATTGCCTACGATAAAGTGGACTTTAATCAGTAATGCCAAGTGGAAAAATGACCAGGTTGGGTTGGATTTCTTTGTTCAGTAAAGGATGTGGTGTGACGTGCCTGTCATCAGCTCCTTGTTACTTTACATAAATAGTTGACTGTCTCTTACAATCAATCTAGTCACTCCCTAAACCTCAATAAACATTACAAAACCCCATTCAAAGCCCACACTGTGAAAGAGCAGAGCAGTTTCTTCCTGAGAACTCACAGATACATTTCTGTTTATTTCTTCTGGCTTGATGGCTCACTACAGCGTCCATTGCATGTACAACTGCAGTTAAATTAGCGTAGCTGTTTAGTTTCACACCATCATGAGCAAACAAACGTTTTATTGGCAGGAAATGCACACCACCTTACTGGCAATAGATCTTAGAGTAAACACAACTGCTTCATTCTTGGACCATCAAGCTTTCATAAACAGTGCTATGAAAAAGTGTTTGCACCCTGAATCAAGAAATCAGTTAAATAGAACCTGTCTGACAGAGTGAAGTAGGCACATCGATAACTCATCCAGGAAGTCACAGAAGAACCCAGAACAACATTTAAAGCACTGCAAACCTCACCTGCCTCAGTTAAGGTCAGAGTTCATGAGTCAATAATAAGAAAGAGACTGGGCAAAAATGGCATCCATGGCAGACTTCCAAGGCGAAAACCACTGCTGACTTAAAAGAACACAAAGGCTCGTCTCATATTTGCCAAAAAACATCTTAGTGATGCCTGAGATTTTTGGGAAAGTATTCTGTGAACTGACGAGACAAAAGATGAACTTTTTAGAAGGTTTGAGCCCCTTTACATGTGGTGTAAAACGAACACAGCATTTTATAAAAAGAACATCAAACAAGTCAAACATGGTGGTGGTAGTGTGATGCTTTGCTGCTTCAGGACCTGACGACTTGCTCAAGTTCACGTGGGTTATGTAACAGCACAATGATCTGAAAGTAAGTGCAACAAGTCCACCTACGAATGTTAAAAAAACCCCACAAACAAGCAAACTAAAAAAAAAAAGATTTTGTGAAGGTTTTGGACTGACCTTGTCAAAGTCTCGACTAAAATCAGATTGAGATGCTTTGGCATGACCTTAAACGGGCCGTTCACACTCAAAAATGCCTCCACTTTGGCCTCATTAAAACAATCCAGGAAAGCAGAATGAGCCAAAATTCCTACACAGTGATGTGAATGTGACTCATTGTGAATTATGACAAACACTTGATTGCGGTACTTGCTGCAAGGGTGGCACAACCAGTTATTAGTTTTAGAAGCAATTACATTTCCACACGGGGCCAGGTAGGTTTTGATAGCCTTTTACCCTTAATAACTGAAACTGTATTCTTAAAATTTCTTTGATGATAAGTGTGAGAAATTTGCCAAGAAAAAAAAAAGGGGGGGATCAAGAAGGGGCACAGTACAGTACAGTACAGTCTGTGAGTAAACTGTGTTGTGCAGGAAACTGCAGAAAGTCTGGTCTCAGGCATGTTGTCTGTTCTGTTTTCCTTGCAGCGCTTTGAGTCCCTCAGCAGTGCGTCCTCCAAGATGAGCTCCATGACAAGCAGCTTGGGTAAAAATCATACAAACAACCCTTTTTGTTCTAGTAGTTTCCTAATGTAAAGAGAAAAAGAGACTTTGAACCTTAGTTTTTCATACAGTCAAGCAAATAATTTGTTGGACAAAGGCACAGTTTTTGAAATCAAACAATCACGAATTGAAGTGGAGACTTTCAAGGGGTTTAATCAAAATTTAGCATTCACTGTTTAGGAATTTTCAGAGGCTCAAAAGTAACTGGAATAACAATTATAATAACAACAATAATCCTAAATATAAGGATTGTTTTTAATATCTCGATGAAAATACTTTCCAGTCAATTATTGTTTGAAATTTAGAACTCATGGACATCACCAATTTCTGTGTTTCCTCCCTTGAGATGCTCTTCTCGCCCTTTAGTGCAGCCATCTTGAGTTATTGCGTGTTTGTAAATCGTTCTGCCTTGAGTTTTGTATTTAATAATTGAAAAGCATGCTCTGATGAGCTGAGTATTTTTTTTTAAACGTTCCTCTACATCATCTTTAAAAACTTTAAAACACATATTATACAGTACATAAACATATATTTAAATGCTAATGCCACATCCTGCTGTCTGTTTCCAAATGTTGCAGAGTCCGTCACCTTGTCTGGGGATGAGCGCGAGTTGGGGAAGGTGTGTGTCCGGCTGAACTATCAGGAGGCTCTGGAGCAGGTGTGGATCACCCTGGTTCAGGTAAGGTTACATACAGTATGGAAGAGGGGGATTCAGGGACAAAAAGCCCCATTGTGGTCACTGGTAGCATTTCTCAATGGACCCTCTGTGCATCCAGAATACAGCTCTCTTTTAGCTCCTCTCAATGCTCTATTAACTCCGGCTCAGACACTCAGAAGGAAAAGTTCTTTTAAGGGAACTGAACGGTCCTGACTGACGTTACAATAGTTCCAACACGGTGAACATCGTCTGAGGAAGTGTATGTTTATTCAGAAATCAAAACCTACACTAACTAAACTTCTACTGCAGAGATGCACTCTAACTCCACAAGGTGTACTCTTCTGCCAGCTTTGATTTGGGATTTGTTGTTGGTTTGGGTTTGTTTTCATCCTAAGGTCACACTGGTGTGGCATTTGATCTTGCCACTGTTGTCTGACCTGATGACTTTCTTAGAGCAAAAACCGAACTGTTTATTTCCGTCTTTTGTGCCGAGTAGAGCGCTGTGGATAAAACCTTTGTTGCGCTACACATGGATTGAATCACATCTTTTTTTTTCTTATCAGTGCTCAGACCTCAATCTTCATCTGGATGGAGGGGAGCAGCAAAAGATTGGTTTCAAAGCAATCATTACCACCCCCAGACCTATACAGTTCAAGAGCTCAGTTAGAGAGTACTGTCAGGTATTGATGCTGTTTATATTTATTAAGTATCTATAGACCCTTAAAGTGCTATTGCAGAACTACCTATTCTCTGCTTTAACCTTTCTTTGCTTTCAGGATGTGTCCTTCATGGAGACCTTTGTGTTTGCACTGCATCTCCAGCTGTTGCGCTGCAGCGTCTTGGTGCTGCGACTGCAGACACACAACCCCAAAAAACGTACAGTGGCAGAGTGTGTCCTTTCCCTGAGACACCTTGGTTCTCAGGAGACAGAGCACTGGCTTGAACTCAACCCTCCGTCTAAATCTTCGGTAAGATTTCACTACATTGTTCATGAGGTAGGCCTGTAGCGCTGCAGTTTGGTTTATGGAGTCTGTTTGCTGTTTCTGCTATGCTTTCTGTCACTGATGTGTTAAACAGTAACACAGTAACAATTTTATAATGACAATGAAAGACGTATACAGAGAGAGTGAGCTGTTTTTCTGTATCTATCTCTGCTAGTCTTGTTGCTGTTTTAGGGCAATGTTGCATCAGTACTTTTCATGAATGCTGCAGCTGTTTTTACTTTTGTCTTAGCTCCAAGTTTTATATAAGATTGTAAGTTATTTAAAAGCAAAGAGTAAGAAAAGTGTTAAATACCAACTATGTAACTGGTGCTTGGCCACAACTTTCCAACTGCTGTGGCCAAGAGGAAAAACTCTGTGTGGGAATTCCCTGGATTTTTACTACCTATTCTTCGCCATTTCCTGTGTTGGCTGCTTTCCTTTGTCACTTCTTTGTAAAAGTATAGAAAATAAGGAGAAAGTGCTAAAAGGTGCCTTATAAAACTGTCCCCATGATGCATAGTAGCCCAATGACACACACTATCCTCTTGGCCTGAACAGAAAAATATTAATGCTGCAGCTGAATTTGTTGCATAATCACAGGAAAAAGGGAAATGGGATTCATTTTTCAGGGAATAACAATGAGAGAATTAAAAACCAGAGAGCATATCCTGGAAATGTGTGACATGGAAAGTAGGTCAGACCTTAAACCACTTTACCAGTGCAGAGTGGTTTTGTTGATAAATGGATTTATGTCTGGCCAGTGATGGTAAAATACAAACTGTCTGTGTAGTTGGAAAATCAGAGGGTGACTCATCATTAGATTTCAGAGGGACAAATTGATTCACTCAGTTATTTTACCCATCTGCTGGACACAAAAGAGCAAAATTGTCCAAATCACTGTCATTCAGAGGAGGCTCTTAAGGCTGAAGACAGCTGAACCCAATGAAGTCTGGAACAAGAAAAAAAAGTAGAATTATTAAGTGAGAAAACTGGTTTACAGCAAGTTTAGGAGTTCTGAGAGGCCATAGTTAGGTCCATAAGTTTTTGGACAATGAGGCGTGCTTTGTAGTTTTGCCTCTGTACACCACCACAATGAATTTTATCTCAAAAAATCAATATGTGATTGAATTCCAGACTTTTAGCTTTAAATCAAGGGGTTTGATAAAAGAATTGCATCAGCTGTTTAGGAATTACAGCCATTTTTATATAGTCCCCCTGCCTACTGATCAAAAATTGACTAATAAGCAGTTTCTTGGTCAGGTAAGGTCTGTCCCTTTATTTCTTGCCAAACCAAAACCTGTCAGAGAGATAGCAAAAACTTTAAGAGTGGCCAAGTCAACAAGAAGAAATGAACTGGACAGCAAAGTAACACCAAAGGGCCTGAAAGCCTGGTTGTCCTCATATCTTCATTTAAGAAAAACACATCTTCACAACATCTAACCAAGCTAAGAACACACTCAAGGAGGTAGGTTTTATCATTGTCAGGTGTTTATAGTAAGCTGAAAACCACTGGATACACTCAAGAACAGGAAGGTCAGAAAACACCTAATAGAGCCTGCAAAGTCTTTGGACAGATGAAATTTCTTACCAAGATTAACTTGGGAAAAGGAAAGGAACATTTCATGATCCAAAGCTCCCCTACTGCCCTGAATATCTGTCAAACATGGTGGAGGCAACATGGCATGGTGATGTATGGATGTATGAAACAGGGCTACTAGAGTTTATTGATGACACGACTGCTTATAGAAGCAGGGTGGTTAAGGTTAGGATGAACTGTGAAGTGTACATGGCTGTGCTCTTTGATACAGTCAAATTCTGTAAAACTCATTGCACAGCACTTCATATATACAAATGGATAATGACCCAACACATCCTGTAAAAGCAACCCAAGAAATGGGATGTTCTTCAATGGCCTAGTCAGTCCACTGATATCAGCCCAGCAGAGCAGCTTTTCAGTTACTGAAGACAAAACTGAAGGCGGAAAGATCCACAAATAATCAGCAACTAAAGATGGCTGCAGTAAAAGCCTGGCAGAGCATCTCAAAGACGAAATGCAGTCTTTGGTTATGTCTGTGGTTTCTAGACTTCAGGCACACATTGACTGGAAAGACTTTTCAACCAAGTATTTAAAACATCCCTTGTATTTCAAATTATTCAGCTTGTCCAGTTACTCTTGAGCCTGTGACAATGGTGGACTGTGTATAAAAATGGCTGTAATTACCGACCAGTTACTGAAATATTTTTGTTGAACCCCTAAAGTCAAAGCCGAAAGTCTGCACTTCATCTTGACTATTGTACAGAAACCAAATTACAAAAAATGCGTCACTGTCCAAAAATATCTTGTTGTCAAAACTGTATTAATATGTAAAAATTGTTAAGAGTGTTGGTGATAATGTAAACATGCTGACATGTCCACAGCTCATCATCTATGAGTCTGGTCTTTTTAAAAGACAAGCCTTCATTCAACTTTTGGTAGCACCAAACACAAAGTACAGTTGCTGCTGATGTGATGTCACTTCAGGATTTTTGTAGGCGATCAACCAAAATTGTACTTCATGTAGAAAAAATCAGGTCATTAGGGTTTATACTCCACGGACCATGAAGTATCGGTAAGTTTTGTTCCAGGCTGACATTGAGACTGGACTTGCTCTGCAAAGATGAAGCATGATGAGATTCAGCGCCCTGGTGTGGCACTCAGTGTTGACAATATGGTAAAAACAGCAGTGAAGGGGGAAAAAAAACACACTAGGTAATGAAAGAAAAGCAGCTGTATCAATCTCTTCTTAAGTTTTAAGCTGTTCAACAGGAACCCGTATGATGTCACTGCATCACTTTTACAGCTGTTCTTTCTAACCAAATGCCTTATGTGCAACAGTGTTTAACTTATTTTATTTATTTTGGATTATTAAATGACTCTACATCGCCTCCTTTGACAAACATTTCAATTCTGTGAAATATGTCCTGTAACAAGAAAAAGCAGTAAAAGCACCTTGTAGTCTAAAACTTTGTTGATAAGACCAAAAACGTACTCTATACTGTAACTGCAGCCACTTTACCATTATTAAAGATCAATCTGTTGTAGCTTTCATGTTATGAGTGTGACTAAAACATGCCCTGACAACCTGCACTGAGTACTTTAAAGGCAGAACAGTGGTTAAAGGTCAAAATGCGCTCGACTGTAGCTTCTTCGGGTCTAATTCACTAGAAACCAGATAATGGATGCTTACTTAACGCTACTATAAGGTGCAGAAATGTGATGTTCCCATATGAGCACAGTGGGTCGCAAGAGGTTTTTTATTTCTTTCTAAATGTCAGTAAAGAAAACATAAAAGCTGATTGACACCATTCTCTTACAGGTGTGCCACTCTGAGCTGCATCTTACTACCTGCTTTCAGCCGGTGAATGGACGCATCCAGGTCCAGGTCCTTGCAGCTCAAAACCTCCCAGCATCCTCCTCACCACTCACTCAAGGTATCTGTAAAATACACATCTGTATTTTCAATATTTAACCCCTAAAATAAGTAGCTGTGTAGCTACGTTAATGGTAACTTCTCTTCTCTTGCACCTGTCCTCTGAAGCTTTTTTTGTCAAAGTGGAGATGACCCAGTTGGAGCAGGTGACGAAGAAGAAGACCCGAGTGCTCAAGGCCTCGGCAGGTCAGTGTCAGTGGGCGGAGACATTTCACTTCCATCTGGCCACCTTAGACCACGCCTACTCACTCTCAGTCAAACTCTACAGTCGCAGCTCAGTCAGGAGGAAACAGTGTCTCGGGCAGGTGAGATTATCAGTTTATCAGGTTATGAATCCCTTGGTGTATTTTATTAGTCTATTCTTTCATTACTTCTAATAAAATGAATAAAATTTCATCTATGTTAGCCTAAAAGTCAAAATCAAAATGTTTTTAAGTTAATTGCAACAAACTGAGGAGTTGCCTCCCTCTCTGCGTCTGTGGCAGATTCAGCTGGGTCTCAATAGCCCTATCCCAGAGGCCGTGGAGCAGTGGAAGGACACAGTGGCTCATCCAGAGAAAGTGGTGGCAGCGTGGCACAGGCTGAGTTCTTCCTAAACCTCTTCTCCCAGCTACTTCTTTACGCACTACTGACGTAATGCTCTCGTGCTGCACATCTCGCTGCGCCTGCTTACTTTTCCAGTTGGCCAGCCACAGTCCTGTACGTTGACATAGTCGACTCTGATTGACCAGACTGTAAACTGCTGAACGTGCTCCGAACGCCCTGGGAAATTTCCGCAGAGACAGTTTACGTGTTCAGTGATCAGTTGTAAATAAGGGTTTCGAACAAAGTGTAGATGGTTGAAAGGTTATTTTTTGTGTGTGTGTCTACTGTAGACTAAATGAAGGATATTTCTTAAAAACAGTAGAGCATTTGCTAAATTAACAATTTAATTGCTTAGCATTTAGCTGTACTGTACATAAGCTGTTTTCTGCAAGTTGCATGATGTGGAAGTATCACTGCTTTATGAGTTAGCAGAGAAAGTTTACAAGAAGGAGAAAGGTGATCAGAAAACCATGTACTTTAGTGGTCTATTGTGGTTTCAGACTGTAAAGAAGATTCATCTAATAGTGTAAGGTTGGTGGTAGTCTGTATTTTTAAACCCATAAAAAGTCTGCTATTCAGTCATTTATTTACTGAAGATATAAATCTTTTAAAATTCTTTTAAAAAAGCCAGAAATATTTAGTGTCATTTATATTTTTTAAAGCAAGCTGGCTAGCATGACAAGAGCACAGCAGGATGAAATTTCATAGTCTTAGGCACAAAATGCAATATTAAATGATAACTTCAAATAATAATAAAAGCTACAAATATGATGTTTTTCATTTAGTCCTGTGCAAAACCTTTGAACCACTCATCATGTGTTTATAGTTTGCTTCCATGGAGTCAAACTTACTCGTAATTTTACTAGGCTTTCAGACAGCCTTTCAAAGCTTTTCTTTGGACACTGGCTGCTTTTATTCAATTTCAGTCAAGTCCTTGTACCTGACCAATTTCAGAGGAGCTTTTTATTTTGTTAGGCTCTAACAATGACATATGAATAATTCAGGCATAAGAAAAGGCAACTAACTTGAGGAATGAACAAGTGTTTTGTTGATACAAAACAGATAACTTAGCAAAAACCAATTTTAAGCTGCATCTCTCGGCACTTTGTTACTAACAGTAACAGTAACAAAGTGTGTGGAAAGATTTGGACCTGGACCTCAACGTTATTGAAGCAGTGTGGGATCATCTTGACAAAGAACAGAACAAAACGCAGCCAACATCCAGAGAACAGTTTTAAATGTCCTTTAAGAAGCCTGGAGAACTAATCCTGAAGACTAGTTAAAGAAATGACAAGAAAGCTTGCCTAAGACTGCGCTGAAGAATGAAGGAGGTCATTCTAAACACTGACTTTCAATGTTAGCTTGTTAGGCACAAAGGAGTAAGCTGTATCAGGGTTTCATTACATATAAAATACTTACTGGTAGGATTGTCTTGTTGTTTATTTTTATCTTTTAGGGGAAACAAAATGTACTTCCTTTAAAATTCCCTAAATGTGAGCTAGAAGGTTTTCCCTTACCTTAATTTAACTTTACAGGGTGTCATGTTACTGAAGAAAACAGCAGCTTCTGTGTCAAACATTAGCTCTGTGCGTTTGATAAAAGTAGTTTTTTATGTATTGAATATAAAAAAATAATGTTGAGTGTAAAAGTTTAGTGTAATAAAAAGTTTATATTGTTTGAAAATGTGAAGTGTGTTGATTGAAAAAACGAGAGGAGTGGGGACGGTGCTAATTAAAGGTTTAAATACAAGTGCCACATATAAAAAAAAACTGACTGTATTACAGCATGTACTGCACGTTACACTCATTACACACACTCTGCAGTACTTATTAAGCAAGTCAACGACCATAAACCACAGTGCTACTATTGTCACTTTTTATTGAAGAAGCCACTGATTGAGAGATTGTCAAAGCAAACGGCAAGATAGTTATCCACAGTGTCCTCCCGGACGGGAACATCCGTTATTGGAAAGTATTTTAATGCCACTGCTGTATATGGCCAATTTTATCCTTATCTCTAGAGTGACTACAGAAAGGAACAATCGATGTTAGTGGAAAAAGGACAACAATTTCCTGTGGCACTGAAATTTTACTCCAAGCAAATGTGCCCAAAAAGAAAGGCGACAAATACAATAAAACAAACAAATATGTGAATTTCTTGCAAGAAATGTTAATTTGCATATGAAATAATCAGTAGCATTTTTGACATGTGAATTGGTGCCATTTATCATCCCAAAGGGAACTCCTTTCTCTGTTTCAGAACGCATGAGCTTAACCAGCAATGTGTTCTGTGTAACCAGCTGTGGTCACGCAAACACACACCCACCGAACAAAGAGTCTGTGGACCGAGAACACAGTGAGTGTTTGTGCTTAAGTGTGTGTGACCAGGACAACCGGGTGCACCACGTGGGTTGACCTGCGTCAGAGCGCCTCACATCCTGGCGTGCCAAAACACATCATCATTTTTATGGAAAATAATGTTTGATTTATGGTTAATGTTACACAGAAGGAATTTCAGACGGACATTTCTTATCTGTAAACTGGCTTAACGCTCGGCTTTTATCTTAGATAAGTATGTTTGAGTCTGACTTAAGTAAGGCACTTGTGTCTGAAAAAGCAGGATTTGGTGTTATTGTGTCTTCTGTGTGCTTAACAGATTCCTTTGGCTGCTTGCCATCCCGAGTCCACAGCACATTCCCATTTTCTTATGAATGCATGCTTAACTGTGCAGGTTTTCTCACCTGGGAGACACAGCAGACACTTTATAGGCGTGTAGAAGCAAAGAGCAGAGGCCCTCTAAAATCCTGGTTCTTTTCATAAAGCGTTCCAGCAGCTGTAGCCAATCGGCATCTGCTAGACTTCACCTCCACTAATTGGGAGTCATTAAACTAAAGCTCTCCACTGTGTTTGTGCTTTTTGGATCATGCTAATTGAATTATAAGAATATTTCATTCCACGTACAGGCTGTCCAAGAAATTTGTGCTCTAGTTCAGCTCTAGTGGTGTTTTGTTAGTCGTTAACCTGCTATTCGGTGATAATTTATGTATAAGAGTGTGATCCTCCCCAAAAAGGCAGTAAAAGCTGTACCAGTTGGTCCAGAAGCAGATACGTAGTAGGGGTCCAGGGGCATGCCCTACCTGAATATTTTTTTGG
>VVHJ01002747.1:51586-65075 GCA_015107715.1 Tylochromis polylepis | reverse complement strand
TACACGTTTATGATTCCGTGAATTGTGGTTTTTATTGTTACCAGGCCACCTGCACACAAACAGCTAAAGAGGCTGGGGTAAACATTTACGTCCACATTGATAAAATTAATAAGTTTAAGCAAAAACACATAATTTCCTCACAGTGAAATTGTCCTGAGATCTGTAATCAAAATTCAACACATTATGCAAGTAGTATAAAAATTAATCTAAGAATAAATGCAGTATCAATTTGTCAAAGATGATTCACAGAGCGTGAGTTCCTCAGTTTTAGAAATGCACCTGTTTGCAGTAAGACTTAAACATGGATATTTTATTTTATATTATTGTTCTTTTTGTTGGAGAAACGGGCACTGAAATACCCGTATTGACCTTTCAGGACTTTTTTATTATTTCATGCTTTAGCAAAAACTAGACCGGCTACATGTGTGTTAACAGGCTATTCTGCAGGTATGTAGTCAACATAAAGTCCTGGACAGTTTTACTTTATCATTACTCTCTGACACAGTGCACAGGTTGAAGAGTATGCTGACAGTGAATCGTCACGTCTTGAAGCACATTTAAAGGTCGATTGGTAGTTCCTAAATTTCCGACTGTTCTGAAGGCAGCCCTTTTCCCTTCTAACGGTGGGCCGTAGCAAACACAATTTTACAAGGGCAGCAGACGCCGGGGTCACGACCGCAGATTCCTGGGAATCTTGGCCAGAAATTACGTTAATAAGAAGTCATTGGGTCAGTGATAACCATTAGCACATCAGTAAGGATTAAAAAACTAAATCAGTGTCTTTGGGTCTGTCTTAAAACAGATGCAAATAATGATTTTTTTTTATTATGACTTTAATCAGAATTATTGTTTTAAAAAAAAAAAAGAAGAAGAAGAAGCGATATTTACAAGTTATTTTTACAAGGGTTGCCTGTAACTGATAGTAGGTGGAGGAACTTAAAACTACAGTAGATGTAGACATCAGACCACAGGCAAACCTGTGGGGACTCCCTGTGTATGAGAACAAAGATAAAAGTTAGTCTGATTGTGTGTGTGTGTGTGGTGTGTGTTTAATTATTTTTGTACATTTCCCTTACTAGAAATCTTTAATCTGAACAAGGTCCACCAGATGGCAGCACCAAATAATAATAGAGCAAACATTTTCTCCTCAGATGAGGTTTCAACATGCAGCACACACTGTGTGTTTAGCGAACACCTCCAGAATCAGTGGCATTTTAAGCAAACAGTCCATTTAGTGGTTGACGCTTTTTTCCGCATTTGAAGCGGTATTTTATAACGTATGATCTAACACGGATGTGTACGCAAATTACAGTAATATCAGAGGAGCGTAAGTGAAGCACAAATATCAGACAGACACACAAAATAACCATTATAAACTGTCCAAAGGCTGGATGTATATCACGTATAATCATTTTTGCTCACATGTATTTGCTTACGTGGTTTTCCCCATGTGAGGCAAGAGTTTGTTTCAAAAGGGAGGATACAAATCTTTAGCTGACCTTGTCACATCCTGAGAACAGGGCTTGAACTTTGCACAGAAAAACAGCTCAGGTTATGACTGAGGCGATCATGTCATGCATTTCCTTAAACTATTGAACCACACCTATACTCTGCAGGATCCATATTAACTGTGCCATCATTGTTTATTTTGAATCTTATTTCTCTTTACCTTCAAAGATGGTTTAAGCATTAATTTCCTTGTTTGACTCTCACATTTTGTGTGTATTCACATCTTTCTAAGTGAAAAATCAAACATAAGAGCCTGTTCTTTTGTCCACTTAAAGCTTATTTGCATTATAGATAGCAGCCTCTGTGTAAATACACACCTAGCTATTGTTGGGTCAGTCTTTGCTAGAACCGACAACATCCACGCCTTTCTACAACAGTACTGCATTTACAGGTTTCAATTCGGAGAAAATGTGTTTCAGGATAAATGTTAATGCTAAGTGAATGCCATAAAATTCTCCATGCAACTTAAATCTACAACTGACACGTTACTTTTTTCATCTCCAAAGCTACCATTATAAGCATAGTTTTACCAAAACTACAATTTTTTTAAAGAATTTTTTTAAAAAGGATGAAGAAAAAAAGTTGCAAGTCATACACATAAAAAACACTACAAATAACAGTATTTGAAAAAAGGTAGGTTGGACACTCTATATATCATTTATCCATACATTTACTCACATATGTACATGGTAGTCCTTCATATGCTAACACGTGTTTAATGTATTCTAATCACACAAAAAGAGCCTATTTTCCATAGAAATGTGATTCTAGTGATTAATTTATAATTTCCTACCATTTTCCTACCAAACTACGCACAAATACATCCTCCATGATCTTTGTTTTATGGGTCATTTTGTCAATAAAATGTACTACATGTATCATACTTTTCCATATTTAAATTAAGGGGAGTGAGTTTTCCACTCGTTTACTGGCTCTATAGTTTAGTGTGGTTCATACATTTGCCCAGTAAGTGAAAGAGTCTCAGTATGGCCCCAGGAGGAGACACAAATCTCCTGTGAGGTTGTGTTAGGAAGGGCATCCAGCCTAAAAGTGGGCCAAATCAAACATGCAGAGCGACTCCTTGTGAATAAGAGAGCAGCTGAGAGTAGTGCTTTTAGTTTTTCCACCTTTTTATTTTGTCAATGCTGTTAATCTCAAGGGTCTGAATAAATAATTTGAATACCGCATAAGGCCGGCGAGAGGTTTCCCTATTATAGTGTGGTCTGACTTTAAAAAGAGGTTGTAACACCTCTTCTACAAGCTATTTTCTTACTAAAATGCTTTTGTTAATTTCATTAAAACTGAAATCTATACATAAATATAAAATCTCAGCTCCTAAGTCATTACATGACTGTAACTACACCACATTAAGGGCATTACAAAAAGCAACATTATAACAAACACATTAAACAACCAAATTGGAATGGCACTTGTACGATTGGGGCACAGCTTCCCCCTGTCAGTCTCTCAGAGCACAATATTTAGATTTCAGCATTCAGGAAGGACCATCCTAAAAACCAGTCATTTATAATAAGGCCATGATCGCTTCACTTGAAGCATCTGAATTTGTAACGCCTCAGCAGGGCACTCCTGTTGCTAGGCTGATGATCTTTTTATAGAAATTTTCCACTGCAAAGAGCATGCGCTGCTGCGTGGAGCATCTCATTGGCCCACGATGGGGGTGGAGTGCATGCATACCATAGTCTTCAACAAATAGTGTCCAACAAAGGCTGCATTCACTGAACAAGCCAAGCTTGCCTTGTTTGGCTGTTGTCGTTAGATTTCTCCATCCATCCATTACATTACTCTTTAAGTTCGATTTTTCCTTTATATTTCTTTTTTTAAATTTGCAGTTACAGTTAATGATGGACTGAAATCAATTGATTTTTGCCATGTTGTCACAAGCAGTGTGGACCTCTGTTATCTATTTCACATCTGTGCTTATATCCTTCTACATCTTCATGTATGTTTTAACCCTGAAGTAGATTTGATCCTTCCAATTCATTCAGTTAATCTTTTTTTTGGAAATTATCCAGTTAAATATTTGAATTTTCTGTTCAAAACAAACACACAAAAAGCTCATTTCATGGAACATCTTAGGCTAAGAAAGACTGTGTGCAAGGCCTCGATGAAGCTGAGTTCACATGGTAGCAAAATAAAATGTATTATAAGTTAATAAAATGTTATTAAGGTCCCCAGCAAGCGTCCAAGGCCATAAAAGGGAAAGGGGTCTAAGAAGGCCAGCATTGTGGTAAAAAACAAACTATTTTACATTCAATTTGTGAGAAAAGAAAAGAAAAAATGGGTAGACTGAAAGCACACACTAGATTCAAGTGTTGGTATACCCTCAGTAAGCTAACTGTAGCTTAGTGGCCATTGTTAATAACAATATTTGTACAAAATGTTCTCATATACCAGCAGTTCCTTTGGAGTTCTGCTAGCGTCCTAATGTAGCTCTATCTGACAAATATACCGCTACACTTAGCCAACATAATGTTTTGTTAACTTCTTTCGTTGACGAAAATGTTTTAAATATGCTGCTTTGAACGTGGCATGAGCTCAGTCGAAGAAAGAAAAAAAAAAGGGAGGACATTTCTTTTATGTTCAGTTTGATGCTAGCGTTAGCTAGATGGGGCTGTAGAGGAAGTGGAGCTTGGCTTACGTTGAGAGCAAAAGTGGGCAGAGCCGCTGAAGGATATCAGCTCAGGCAGAGGCAGAGAGGAGGACACACGCAGCAGAGGAGCAAGGCGTCGACGACGGAGTGGAGGAAGGGCTCAGCGATGCGGCTCAAAGACCCACCAAAACGACGAAAATCGCGAAAGAATGCGGTACTGGCCGAGGCAGGTGACGGGGGATAGACACGGCCCGGGAAATTGGTAAGAACTTACGAGTAATATTGCATTAATAGCTAAAAAATACGAGCCAGGCGTGTAAGGCAATATGGTGGAAAGAACGACAGATAGGCGCAGTGTTGGTAAAAATGGCTATGGTGTGCTGTTAGCGAAGAAAAAATAAAACGGTTTGCAGAGTGTAAATTGCATGTAATTGTTTTTTTAGTTTGTAGATTTTGCATGTTTGCAAGCGCAGGTTTGAGTTAGCTTAGTTTAGATTTTTGGAAGTATATTTGTTCTCGACCTGTTTGGAGTTATTTCAACCTACGCATTTAAAATTTGCTTTGTCCTTGAAAGGGCAAATGCCCTTGTCTGAATTTGCTCGACAAAACCAGCAAAAATAAGCAGAAGTTTCGCTTTAAAAATGTTGTATCGGGGGCTGATTGACATTAACGGGACAACCTTAAGTACATTTTTGTTTATTTTCACAGTATTCGGTTTTTGAGGTTTTTCATCGAGTTTTAGATGAAAAAAATATTTAAAAATCGATGATTTCTTACATTTTATTAACACAGACCGTGCAGATGTAGTTTGTAGCAGGATGTAATAAAGTATTATATACTTATTGCTTACTAATTAAAAATACTTTATATAAATTGTGATAAGTTGCCAAAATGTCCAAAATATGACTATTAACTAAAATCCTTTCATTTTAGACACCATACATAAACAACACATAACTTGATTGTGAAAATGTAGGTTCTGTACTTTATAAAAGCCTAGATATACTTCGAAATACAAAATAGGGTGTTGGCTTTTAACCCTTTGAGGTACTGAGGGGAGAAGTAATTTAAATATTCACATAAATTTTCTTTTTCAAGTCACATTACATCTGTAAACCATGTAAAGAAAAAGTTATGCTAGAAAGCTTCACCAAAAGTATTTGAATTTAAGGACATTCTAAATTCTGTAATAAAATTAAATAAAGACATAAAATCATGTTAATATCTCAGTCTCATGGATGAGGTTGTTGATTTCTGAACACATAAAGGCAAATGCAACACATAATAAAAGCAGACGGTATTTAATCTTTTATAGCATAATTCATCTAACTTAGACTATATCGTTAAATCCAACGGATTAGTACCACCCTACACATAACAAAATGTCCTCTTTAAGGTATTCTGTAATGGATGTTACTGTTTAAGACAAATTTAGTTGTGTTTCGAGTCAACAAAGCACGCAAAGATAAAACATTTTTACTAAGTAATGACTAAATATGTAAATACTTATTTAGGATTTTTGTATTATGTTAATGAGCTCTTAGATAATCCTAAAATATTGTTTTTAAAAAAGGTATTAAAAACAGATAGCTTGCTTATGACTGGCTTGTATGCCTATGTAAGTTCTGATTTTCTTAATTGCGACTACTAGAATGATCAATATAATGTTTTGTTTTTTGCAGGGATTCGGTGTGATGTTTCACAAATGACGTCAAAGAAGAGCGGAGATCACTTCGCCTTATCTAAATGGTATGTTTTATGTTTGTACCAACCAGGGTATTTTCCGTGATCTTACCGTTTCTTAGTCTTTACTGTTGCATACCTGCAGCCAGTAGGGCGTGCTGTTGTCACATCTCCTTTCTGAAAAAGTTTTTTTTTTTATTTCAAAGGGTTGACATTTAGCCAACGTGAATTGAAGAATTTGAGTGATCGGTGCTGCAAGTGGACACTGTAAGTATCATTTTAAGGCAGATTGAGTGTCTTTAGAAAAATTCTTATAAGTAGTTTGAACTTTGAACTCCTAAAAAAAAATGTGCCAAATTATTTAAAAAAAAAATCATAATAACAATTTTTTAATATATATATATATATATATATATATATCTGAAAAAATAACACTGTAAAAAGTCCATATTTATGTTTTTTGGTTGTACATCAAAGTCATTATTCAGAAGTACCGCTACGTCCACACATCTGAACAAAGACAGTTCTGCCCCCTAGTGTATGATGTAACACATACGTGCACATAAATTCCAAATGTATAGTAGTGAGCTTACTATGGATGGCAACATTACACGGTTAGTTTGAAATAATTTTCCCTCGACGTAAAACAAAGGTACTGAAGACACGTAAGATCACCTCGTACATTTTTATAGCTTAAAGCACATTAATATTTAAATTCCTTAATATTAAACTGCTTTTGTATCATTTTAAGAGAACATCTCTATTTGTAATGCGTTGATGATAATTTTACAGTTAACTAGCTAACCTGTGAATAATCTTCAGAATTGTTCTTTTCATAACTCGTTTCACATAATTAAAAAACAATTGGCAGTTATCACATCGCACTAGTATCAGATTTTAAAAGATGACACTGACAACAAATGCATTTTTGTAAATTATACTTAAGACAATGTTTTTGTAACTGATGTGTAAAGCGACAGGCTTTGGAAACTTTAGCACATCATCATTAATGTTTCTGCTTTTACTGATTTAAAACTTAAGAACTTTTGTTGCATCTCATTTGCAGGCGTACTAAAAATTTAAGTGTTAAGAACCACAATGCGACCCCTCCGGGGTAGAATTGTTAAACATTTATACCTAAAGTGTCTCTGAACGTTTTTTTTCCTCTGAAATTTTACATGTCTGGAAGCAGTTGACAAATTTTGCAAACGCTCCACTTTCAATTACATCTTACATTTTAAAAGGTTTGATAAGATTTGGGGAGCAAAATTCAACTACAAAGTCACTTTTAAAATGTAAGTAACTATAGCATAAAAGTCATTATAGTCCCTGGATTGTGGGAATGTATGAATATGGATTTTCTTTTGCTTCTTGTGGGAAGTACTTGGAGCCAAGACTTTGACCATTTTTCATTTTGAGAATTTCTTGCACAGATAGTTAACAAGTAAAAGTAACCCAAAATTTTCTCAAAATGCAAAAACAGATTATTTTCCATAAATGTTGCCAAACCAGATAAAATGGCAACAGCAATTTGCTCTCGGCACAGAAATTCAAGTCTTTCTGTGCCCTTTTCATATATATATATATATATATATATATAAATTTATTTATTAATCTTGTCTTCTAATTGTAAGTAAATATAAAGATTCTAAAATAAATCCACAGGTTAGATATCCCCACACACAGAACGTGAAGGAAACACTCTCCAGTGAGCAATAGAAAGTGTTTCATTTGATAGAATAAATTTGAAAAGAAAGAATTACAGTAGTTTTCACCTGTGGAGCTACTTGAGTTACACATTACAGCACATAAATGTATCATATAACAAAAACCTGAGCGTCTCCACAGTGACTTATAAATTACCAAGTATTTTTTTTCTGCATTGGACAAGTCTGCAAAATGATTAAGAAGATCCTGTCAGCCTTAATTGTCATTCATCGTCCAGTACATCTACCATATAATATGTACTTATGTATATATAATAAGATATTTTAAACCACAGAATACTGATTTAACATTAAAAACAAAGGTTGGAGTCAGCATGGGTTTAAATATGACCAGTTCTGCTTAACCTTTATGTTAAATAACATTATCTTTCAAGTCATTATTGCTGTAAAGGGGAATGACACTTTCATTTTCTCAGAAATGCATTCCTCACATTCAAATCATTCTCAACTGGAAACAAATAAAAGGAGTGTTTGGCAGCCATCTTTGATAGTTAGAATTAGCATTTATAGAATTAAAAGGTTCAAGCACTTAAAACTCATTAAAGCCTGTAAAGCTGGAAATCTTTCTGTGTGGCTATTTTAAATGGGTGTCATTCATTGTTCCTCATCTTTTCTATAGTGGAGACAGAAGACACTGCGAAGAAGATCTCAATTTTTGAAGAAAAAGAAGACAGCTCTGTAAGTTTCTTTTATTTGACCTGATTGTGTTTGTCATGTGCTTTTTGAATAGCAAATTTAAGTTTCAACAGAATATTTACATTTAGATCCAGTTCAACTAGGTTTCCTTTAAGAGTTTGCCCATGTTTATGACTGACATTCACTTTTAGTTCTAAGAGGCTAGCAAAAAACAGCTGTGAAAGTGAATTAACAAAGGGGAAGTTTGGGAACATAAATTTAATTGTGGTATACACACAACAATTTCATGTGGCTACAAGCAATTTTTGGGGATGTTGCCTGTATCGCCTCCTATAGGTATTTAGTAAAAAAGCCATATGTACCTATAGTCTTCATTTTGCCAAATCTTATATATTTCAATTGTGCTGAAAACCTGATTAAACAAGGGCAAAACCAAGCCACAGTTACTTGTTGCTGAATAGTGGACAACTGAAAATGACCGTAGTTTGAACAGTTGCTTTAAAAGTTATTGGATGCTAATGTGTTGTTCATCTGTTGCTCATGTATTTGGTTAGTCTGGTAGTCATTAATTGATGAAGTGGATCATATTTTTCATATAGCATTATTTGCTTACAGACCTGTGTTGTGCTGTTTTACTCCTAATTTGTTTGAACATCAAAGCTGTTGCGTGAATAGATTGTTTACGTAACGGATTGATGCGACTTTAGGTGCAACTCTAGACTCATTTTACTCCTGGTGGTCAGTTGAGGAAATGCTTTTTGCAAATTGCTGGAAGACCTATTCAGCCCATATTTCATTGTACTAATGACTTTAAAACCCCACACTATTTTTTTTTTTTTTTTTTAAAGCAGTACAAAAAAGTAACACAACCATTAAAGCTTGGGACCAACAACATTTTCTTGGGTTTCATTGTAAACGTATCAATAGTTACAAAGTTCAGTTGCGAACCCTATTGAATTTAAATTCGCATTCAGTACATCGCTATGCCATTTTATTACAGTTCATTTACTGTTTGTATCCTTCTTAATCAATTCTGCGTTCATAGGAACACTTTTCTCTCAAAAAACCACATACACCTGCACAGTGATCACTAGCGCAGCTGAAAGCTAGCTACGTACGTTGCTTGACTGGCATAATTGTAATCTAGTTTAGGATACCTGGTTTTTAACTGCTGGACAGTGAATCATTACATTGCACTGTGGGCTTACAATTCTTCCTTCTTTTTTTATCCTATCAAGACCCCATTCAACTGGATATTGCTGAAGTGGAGACTGCGTTGTTTAACGTGAAGATGGCAAGTGCTTTGGCGGTTAGCCAAATTTTGACAAGATGAAACCTTTTTCTGACTGGACTTTGACATTTGGATTTTCATTTTTATTTTTTTTTTAACCTACAACATGGACTCTGGAACACCTTTGCTGGCTATGTAGTGGACTCGTTGAAAAATTAACATTTGCTTTTGGAAAATCAGCTTTTTGTACATTTGATATTCAAATGTTGTTTTAAATAAAGTATGTGACCTCGTATATTTTTTTCCTGGCTTTGTTTCATTAGCAGAGAAATAACAAGGGCACGTTTGCCGAAAAAAATTTGACAACGTTGAAGTACTTAAAGTCGGAAGTTCGTTTTTGTATTTGTTAATATATACAAAATACCACGTTGCTTTTCATTGGCTTCGTGTCATTAATTATCAAGGTGTGGCCATATAAATTGAGCTTCAGACTCGTGTTGGAATTTATCAAGTTGATTTATGAGATAAAAGAGAAAGGTGTGATTAAAATCCCCCCTTTTCCCTTTAATTAGCCCCACTGGTAAAGCTTAACTAACTCTTCAACACCTGAAAATACACTTCACTTTAAAGGTTTCTGGTCAGAGGCCAAATGGTTTCCAAAGGCTCTCTAAAATGGCTACTGGTTGTCCTTCTTCCTGCCTGCGCAGGAAGTGATGTAATTGGTGCAAAATATATACTTTTACAGCCTCAGTATTCTTACCTTTTATCAAAGGGCAAGAAATGTTTCGCTTTGACGCTTGTGTCCTGGGGCAGAAAATGTATGTAAGTTCATATAAGCGCATTTTTTAAAACATAATAAAAGGGGAGGGACTTAAACATCACCTGAGTGTGGGGTAAATGGAAATAACGTCAATCAAAGGCAAAGCTTTCAGAGCAGGGAAGGAGCTCTAGATGGCGGCTGAGCCTTGGGAAGGGTGCCATGGGCTTTCGTTAGACCGTTTCTTTTGCCTGTTTTTCGACCAAGACTGCTTGATTTTTGATGAAATTTTGAGGGCTACGATCTTGCGCTCGTGTTTTTAACGAAAATCTACGCGATTTGTGCCGTTTTAGGGGCTGTTTTTTCGAGCCGTAGGAGCCGTCTGCTCCGGCGAAGTGCTCGTCGTTGTTTTCCATACTGGTCTCTGGCAGCCATGGCGCGCCTCCATTTTTAGTGTGCTGCTGCCTCTCCTCTGTCGCTCTCTCAGTAGATGAAGACTCTAAGGGGCCTCCGAGCTTTATAGAAACAAGGCTGTTTTTGTAATTTATTAAGTAATTATCTTTACATCTTTATTTTTATTCGAGTCGGAAGCATATTTAAAGTGTTACAGGGCGAACGAGATTCTAATAGTTCATTTATGGACTAGCACCTTTCTCCACGTTGAATTGACATGTTTACACTGTGTCAAGCTTAATTTACTGTTTTTCCTCATGTTTAAATATTATTTTTCTATTGCTTCGTCTGATGACGCAGTTAGAATTAACGGCATGCGGCTCGATCTGTGAACTATAGTGAGACCTTCAAAGGCATTTAACTTATTGTAAGAGCACCTGTCGTTTTTGTGGGGGTTTATTTAACCTAGCGATGTAAATAATGGTCCTTAATTTCTTCGATTTAATGCTTTTTCCCCTGCTCGTGTCGCACCGCCGAGGGTTTAGCTGCCACCTGAGCAAAGGCAATCTTGTGGGACTTGTATGATAGTTCATGCTTCCTCTTAACTTTTTGGCAGTAAATACCAGGACAAAAGCATCATCCATTCAGTTTTTCAGGATACAACAATGATGAAGAGTAAAAGTAAAAAACAAGAGGATGAAGGATCGACTCAAAGCAATGCATCAAGGTATGAGCCATATACTTTTGCACCTTTTTTTTTTTTTTCGTTTCTGCTTTGATTGTTTACGTTGTCAAGCATGGTTGATCACCTGTGTTAGATATGCGACGTGGTTTTGAAGACGTGCACCAGTGTCTTGAATGACCTTGCTATTGTTTAATAGCCACACCCTGATTTTTTTTTTTTCCCCCTTACCATTTCTTACACTCAATACTGAGGTTTCAGGGCCTGTGTTATGGATCTTTGCCCACAAGATGCATGTGTTAGACTGCTGGGAAAGCCTTTCCTCCTGTATAATTCTGCAAAAGATTTGTCACAAATGTTTTAATGTCCGTTCGCTATAATGTTATATGACCTTGTCTTAGGAGTTAGTACTGCATTGCACCATTTTTTTTTAACCAACGTTGTTGATTTTTTGGGGGGGTTTGATTTATTTCTGAAACGGTGCACTGATTTGACATGAACACTAATATATCCAGTGTTACAACTGTTTTATATGTAACATACTTGACCAGATAGTTTTTGGACCTTACAAGTGCCCACAGTTCTCACTTTATGTCAATCTCTACTTATTTTTATTTTTTATTTTAATCTGTACTTAAAGTTTTGGCCAAGTATTTTAAAGTTTTAGAAAATCTACTTTTTAATACTGGATTATTTCTGTTTATTAAAAAGCCATTAAAGCTCAGTGGTTGTAAACAATTTTGTGTTGGGTTTTTTTGTTTTTGTTTTGTTTTTGTTACAGCTGCTAAAAGTTAAGAGGAAAAAAAAAAGGTTATGTCAGTGTTCACATCCTTACATTATGTAACAGAATTTTAACATGTTTGTCTTTAAGGTGTTGTTTTGACTTTCAGTTTGGACCTTGTCTCTCTTACCCTTATGTCCACTACATTTAAATGATTATGCTGATCATTTTATTTTGGGTGTATGGATATAAATGTATTTTTGAACAATGTGTATTTTGAATGTTTGAAGCTAAACAGTGGTAATTTCCACTTAAAGCTGGCTTTATTTGTATTTCCTGCTAGGTTGATTGTAAAGGCCTCTGGCCCAAAGTCTGGATACTTTAACATAGTGGCATTTTCTTGCACTATTGTCCACTTTTATTATTTTGTATTGTTGATGTTTGCAAGTCCCAGTGGTCCTCAGGTACACCAAATCCGTCATATCAAAATCAGTGCAAACATCTGATCAATAAAGATATCATCAACTAATCTTGCATGGTGTGAGGACAATGCTGGGGTGACTAGCTGCTTTTTTTTTCTTTCTTGAAAAGAGGAGTTGTCTGTTCTCATTGCATAAATGCTGTTTTCTAACAGTATTAGAATAACTGCCATATTGTCAGAGCAAATACTGCGATCTGACCTCAACAGACTGTTTTTAGAAAAAGACACAGCAGTTTGCAAGCACCCTCACAGCATTACACTGGCTGTACACTGCAGCAGGTTACATCACACTTGTAGTCTCTCTGTGTAATCCTGTGGCAGCCATTTTAGTATTTTCTCTAGTGTGACTGAAACGTGTCCTCTGCAGTGATGACAGCCTGACTTTGTTACACAGAGAGGTGAGCACGATGGGCATTCAGAGCAACCAAAATAAAAATGGGGGAAATCTATCCGTTTTGTGTAATTAAATGACATGGAAGTAGCATTTACATACTCTCCTGAGTCACAAAATGGCCCTTGCTTTGTGTACCCAGCTTGCTCACTTACCAGTATTAAAACTCAGCTCAGAACTACACAGAGGAGGAACAGGAAGACTTCAGATGCTAGGGAGACTGCATGTAGGGCTGTGATAGGCTAGATAGCCACCTAGCAACACGCCAGCCAATAATAATTCGAGAACGTTTCTCTGACCCGCCCACTCCTGACCTCACTTAAAGCGGAAGGAGCCATCTACTTCCGAGTTTGGTCTTTGAAGGAGCGCAACATAGAGGTTGTGCGAAATAGAAACCGAGTTTATTTTATGTTTACGCTGTAATTGCGTGCTTTCAACCATTGTAATTTACCGTTGCCTTTAATATAATTCCCAACGTTTAAAAAAAGGGCAGAAAATGGTTATTATAAGCACTTTCTCCATTTTCAAAATCAAACTACTTGTGCTCATTAGATGAAATGACACCAAAGATCTGTTTTAATTAAAACATTTATGGGACACGATGCCTTTTTCATGTTTTAAAATGTGATCCATGATAAAAGGCAGCGATTGTTTGAGATTTATG
>VVHJ01002747.1:0-12451 GCA_015107715.1 Tylochromis polylepis | reverse complement strand
AAAGGAAAGCCAAGATTTCTCTGTGACAGAGTTGATATTGGTGTAAGTCTTCCTGTCTGTAAAAAAAAAAGCAGAAATTATTTGCATATGATTTACAGCCTCTCCATTTCATGTTGCACTTACAGCATGTTTGAGTTTTGTGTGGGGAGAGGAGCGAAAGTGAATGGTAAATTCTCATGACTAATCTCTGAGTCTGTTTCAGTCCATATGTCTCCACTTGCCCCCGTATTGTCTACATTTCCTCTCATTTGTGCCAATCAAAGCAAACCCAGGGAAGAATCCTACCTTGGGCTGTTGATATTTCAATCACAAGACAAATGATATTAGGAAAAATAGGTTACCTTTTATGTGCAGCTATCATGTGACCCAACAGACATGTACTGTAACTGTCGGGGCACGTAAATCGCCTACACTTTTGGCTGCGATCTAAGAACATGCAAGAATTTCCATTAAAACTACTTCACTTTAAATCAATTGTTCAGTAGGTTGCTATACTGTATGTGATGTATGAATATGTACAACAATCTAACAAAGCGTGATGCTCTAAAACAGCGAGTACAAAAAAACGTAGCCATATATAGGTTTTAAAGGCTCAAGTGTACAGATTTCAAAGTGACCAAGGAAATAAAATATCCCTGAGGCTGCAGTCAGTGGGTCTTTGCCAGTGGGAGAGCCCAAGGCTGCTGCCTCTTGTTAGTTAGCTGCAAGCACCCAGACATCCACTTAGCACATGGCTTTTATGTCCAGCACCTCGAAAGAAGCTGAAGCTGCCGCTTTGCTAAAGGTGTGAGGAGCCAGATCGAGTGTAAAAAAATACTCTTTGTACATGTGGGCTGCACATTCAAAGGCGAGGAAGCTTTTTTGTGTGCAGCAACTAAAAAAGCTGTGATGAAATATCTTAGCCCTAATCAGTCACTAACAAGACTGGAAAAATACTGCATTAAAAATATCTATAAAAAAAACCCTGAATTACTGCCAGCAAACTGCCTGAGCTAGGTGAGGAGATCTGTGTTCCTGAGTTGGTGTCAGATTAGATAACATTCCTGCAAGGTAGGAAGATACAGGGTCTTGCAGTTTCCTCTGAATATCAAACCACACCTGGATGAGGCCAGTCCAAGCATTACTGGTTTCCACAGCCTCGGGGCTCCTTTCACACTGACAACACTGGGGTGAAAAACACCAGTTTCCTCATATATTTTAATGAGACCACTGCATTGGCACGATGGGGGTTCGTGACGAAGAAGCCCCGGGGCAACAAAAGCACACGGCTGCACAGCTAAAAAAGATTGTTCTGACTCAGCCTTGTTTGTGGAGAAATGCAGCATCATCGCATGATGTCTGGAAGCCAAACTGTGACGCTAAATTGCATGAAGTGTGCTCCGTGTAGCATTTCGGTCGAGGTTAAACGGTTGCTGGTGTGCAATGTCTTGGCATTTCATAAACCTTTAATCCCGGTTTATTAATTTAGACTTCAGCGTCTACTTGTAGCCCGCAGCAGCGTGCTAACACCATTTCAGCACCCTGAGTTGTGTTGCAAATCGTTACAGAGGAAGCGAGCATTCAACCTCATCTCTCACCCGACTGAGAGAAATGTTTGCCACACATGTTGTCTGTAGCCCACTCAGTTCATCTCAGGACTGAATCTTAACATTGCATTAACGCAGCCACTCAGACTCGGAATAGCATCCAAGTCTGAATAGCTGGATTCAGACTTTCGATTTCATGTCTTTGCAGAAGACACGAAACGATATATTTTTACCAGTTGTGTTCTTTTTGGACAGCAGGTTTTTTCCTGCTCTTCAGTGGAATTTGATTAGATTATCAATCCTGGACAAATTAGCTGTCATTTTAAATGTACGCCACTTTTTTTTTGGTGATTTTTTTCCCCCCTGATTTTTATATTAGTGAAATGATTGAATACAAATAATTTGGTGATCATTTTAAATTCTTTGATTCACTCACAGGCATCCATGCCCTTTTCCCCACATTCTAATTTTAAGGTTGTGATCAATTTGTTTTCCATTTTTTAAAATTGTTTTAAAAAAGGTCAATTATAACATTGCTGGATGCTGGATGTTTACGTGTGTGGAGGTTATAATTTAAATTCATTTTTTTCCCTTCGTGCTCACCTGTCATTCACTCAGGTGTGCAGAGTTTTCAAACCAGCTATTTGTTTTAATTATTACAGTTTTGAAAATGAAAGCAAAATGTTAATGTTTTGTTCCATCTTCTTTTAATTAATAGGCATCAAAAGCTTTAAACAATTCATTCTGATAGTATCAGACAATATATCAGACACCAGTACCTCTTTTGGTGTCTACATGCTGACAAAGAGGCTGACATCATTTATTGAGAAAGTCTAACCCCCATTAATTTTATGAAAACTACACATGGACACTGATAAAATAAGAAGTACTCACAGATCGCAAAACAAAGCCTAGCTATGATATTCAGTATCTGGTCCCTTAAGCATGCAAAATAAATTTTATATACAGTATGTCGAACAATATCCCACACTGGTTCTTAAATCTGTACAGTGAGCAACACCCTCTGTTCTTAGATAATTATTTCACTTAAAGCAAAGCTCAACAGATCCTCCCACCAGAGCTTATAACAAGCCAAGTGTTGAGGATTCTTAATATATGAGCAAGAAGATGTGGTCAGTGCATCTCTAACCATCTTAGCCTTCTCCAACAGACATCAGAAACCGACTCGTGCAAAGTGCAAGTGGCAAGGTAAAGCGGTTTTCACACTTGAACTGATTCAGATTCAGTCAGATGAGCATATTTGGGTGTGGGAGCTTTCTGAGCACAGAGCATGCAGGAGGCAGGCCCAAGCGACAGCCTCCAGGGCTGGAAAATGAAGCCAAGGAGAAACTGCAGTTCCTCAAGTGGCCACTTAAGACTGTCTTCAAAAGCAGTTCAATCCCCATAGACTCCTATGTTAAATTTTTTTTAGAGCATTAAAAGCCACGTTTACAGCCTGCTATGAACCCCCTTTTGGCCTCTATTGATAGCGCTCTCTGTTCATAGTCATTTGAATGCTAGAGTAAAGGGCACGACTGTCCTAACACTGGCATCTGTAGCAAACTGGTATCTGGCACCTGTTGATGCCTTTTGGGGTATTTTAATGGAAATACCCGATGAATAATATGTAATACCCACTTTTGGTCAGTGAAATTCTAGAGTTTCTAAATAGTTACTTTTACTTTGAACTATTTTGTCGACTCTTTCATTCAAATATGGTAACTTCAGGCTCCAAAAAACCAGAATGGGGATAGACACAGTCCTGAAGCTGAAGCTTCAAAATGTGGAATGTACTTCTTATATATTGTCTACACAACAGCATGTCACTCATGTCACTCACTTATACATTAAATAATTTGCTGTGCTACTTTCATATCAGCAGAATCTAACATGCACTGTATTTGTACAGAGGTTAAAGACTTGCTAGTGTCTGATCTAAGTGTGTGGGACATTAGTGTTCTCACATCCATCTCTGTTACAGAAATATGCAGAGCTGCAGTGCATCTGTGAAAACAGCTTAACACAAGTGCAATGCCATGCACGCTTTTGTGGAGAGATTCACGGTTTCATTTATTTGTTAATTTCTGTCTCCCATGTCTCTCGGTTGATCTGATTTTGAACCCCTCAGTTAGAGCTTATGTCCCATGACCTTCTGAACAGCAGCAATTGGAGCTCATTTAGAAGGGTGAAGGGTCAAACAGTTTAAGCTCAGATACATCGAATGTGGTGCATGGAGTAGCTATAAGCCTGTTGAATGTAAGAAGTAATTTTTAAGACTTCTTGGGAAGTGCTAAAACTGCTACAACTGACTAAAAAGGTAGTACAGTTTGCTGCTTGATCTGCATTGAAAAATACAGGGAAACAATGTTTTTCCTGAAGTAAAATGACCCCTTTGTCTCAGTACAGAGGACGCATAGTGTTTTGGGTAACTTTTCCAGATGGCTGACATATGTGCATTTGCTTTCCAGCTGCTATCATTCTCTTCTTTTTTTTTTTGCAGTAAGGTGATCTGTGCTTATGATCCCAGCTGTATCTTTGCAGCAAATTCCAGACTATCAGCAGTCAAACACAGCTCTCGTCTGAAACGCTAAAACACACTACAGGAGGAAATAGAACAGAGTGTGTTGCAGAAAATTGTGAATGCATGTGAACGTAGCCCACTTTTAGGCGTGTTTGTGAAACTGGAAATAAATTGAGAACTCTTTGTCAGGTGGTTCATACAGCCTAGGGAGGGAAAAAAAAAACGTGAGCTCACTCTGCCATTTTAGATAAGAAACTCAATTTCTGTCAGATCCCACAGCCAAGAATTCTATTCTGCAAAATCTGGAGATGCAGTACTGCCCATACTTGTCTTCCAATGTATTTCAGCAGTATTGATTGACATTATTGACTGTTTTCCCAAGTAGCTTTTAAACAGCCATAGTGAGAGCGAGGAATAAGGGCACCACCTTTTTTTCTTTTGTCAAGCATTTCTAAAAATTTTCACCTTTGACCTAAACACATTAAAATACCCAAGGGCGTACTTGCATTATAAAAAAAAAAAAACCCAAACTTTTCTTTGTCCTGCACCTGTCTCTTTAGAATCTGTCCTTCTTTTGCATGTGCAGTGTGAATTTTTTTCCATTCATTTACCAACGCCTAGTTTTTGCACCTGAGATTCTTCTGTCACAATGCAGCAGCCTGACAAAGCTCTGAAAGCCCGGTTTCATACAGGCAACTGTCAGCCAGTATGGTTTTTACACAATGGAAGGTAGGAAAAAAAAACAACTTCTAAGCCATCCGATTGGAACGGCACAGGCGAACGGCTCAAATAAAACCAGGCAGGGAAGATGAAGATACAGGGAGGTGTATGAAAAGGGAGTTGGAGGATCTGGAACTGAGCATATCCAGGCTGCACAGCGAATCTACAACACTGTTGACATCCACACAGCTGGATTCTTGCTTTTATCAACACAAGTGAAAGCAAAGCAAATGCATCAAGTTTATTTGGTGTACACATAAAAAAAATCGTCCATTATATACACAGATATCCATGCAGTGACAGCATCAGTCTTTATTCTTGATTAATTAGTAAATTTGTGCCAAGCTATGTCTTTTTTTTAAACTTCTTTTTTTCTTAAGCTTCCTTTGCAAACACACATCAGAGGTTGATATAGGATCAAGCGGAGAATAAGGCATCTTCCATAAAACTGTGAGAACAATTGGGGACAGTTTATTTGGTGAACAAATAAAAGCTCTGAGAAAACAAAGAGGCTGACTGAAACGCTATTCACTTCCAAAAGATGACTGGATTGTGGATAAAAGCGGCTTACTCTAACGATTTAACCCATTCCCTACAGTATGTTTCTAACCACCTTGCTTCAGAGGCCATTAATCCTTCCCTGCTGCTTTCAGTCCAGCGCTCTGAACCTCTGGGTTGTGACATAAGTGTGCAACGCTAATTTGACTTGATGGCTCGTGCTGTTCTTTGGTCAGAAACCAGTTAGAAACAACTGGACGCCTTTTATGCTGTGGTGTGAGCGCAGTGATAAAACTCTTAAGTTGTCAGGCTAGTTAAATTATTTCCCAACTCTCTGGATTATCTGCTCAGCCGTTTTGCATTTTTTTAATGCCATGCTCTTTGGTTAGATTTTGCTCTTTAAATCTCTCACACCACTGGGTGCTGCTGATACTCTCACTGCATGTGGGACAGCCCTGTGTCATATCAGCAGGAATTTACCAGTGGCTTTAACTGTGAGGGTATGTGAGAAAACGGAAGCAGCAATTTCAGCGTGCCTCTCTGTGACTGCAGCGTATCTGCTCTCCTAATCCTTGACACAAAGCTGGGATGTTCAGCACCTTTGTGTGTGTCAGAAATGCAGGCTTAAGAAACAGGCCTCGGCATGCAGGGCTCCTCGCGCAGCCGCAACACTGTGGAAACTTAGCTGACATCGAGAACATCTACAGTGATATAGAGGAAAATAGTTGGCACGGACGAGAACACGCCTACAAGAAAAATAAATGTCTCTTTTCCACTGTTAGTGTTTGTTTTGCAGGTGCTCGGTAATTTTTTCCTGCAATATTTCACAGCTGTCTGCTGACTTGAATTGAAACTTAACATGTCCATCAGTTTAGGAAGAATATTTGGTTTGGGGGTAAAAAGCAAGGAATAATATTAATACTACGCTTATTACTGCATCAAGTCATGGGAGAATGTTTTAGAGTAAAATATATCGAGCTTGAGGAAAATGGTGAGTATTGTTTTATCTTGAAGAAAGGTTATTGAAGCTAACGCTACATTTATCTGAAATGTGTAAATTCAGATTAAGGTTTGATGTGAAAATGCTTCCCACTTCCTTACTAGTAGGAAACAATATGAAACAGCTCCATTACCAATAAACCTCTTTCAATCAGCAGCTTTCTCAAAAAAAAGTAACAGTAATCCCAGCAAAATGCTATTTGTTCTTTAGAAGACCTTTTAGCAAATATATGAAAATTGAAGTTGCATTTTACAGCAATAGTTGGTTAAGTAATTCAATTCAGTATTTTATTTCATTAGTTCCCAATCTAGGATTAACAGACTGACTCTGAGATAATGGGACTGAAAATATGCCTTCAAAGTTCGTGAGTGGGACTTACTTTTTGTTCATGTATGGAATGCACATCCCCATAATGTGCCTGCAGATATGCTAGGTCCCCGCAACATGAGTAATAAGTAGCCATAAAAATGTGTACATGTTTCTTGACAAATTTTTATTTCTAATCCAAGTTTTTTAATGATACTGATCTGAAACGTGAGGTGGAATGTGAATATGGATATTTAAGTATGGCGTCACAAGTAAAAATAGTTGGTAACCACTGTTTTAATCATTTAAAATGTGTTACTTTTACAACAGATACATTTTAAAAAAAATGAGAAATCTTAATCCAAAAGTAACTAAACTAGCAACTAAAACCTTTGTCTGAATTTCTGTGTGAAAGGTGTCATTGAACACCTAAAATAACCTACTGTACCCAGCCTTTTTTTTTTTTTAAAGCCATTACAAAATGTAGTGTAGTGTAGATCTCTTGTCTTAAAAGATTTTCCAAAAGATCTGGCCAAAAAGTCAAAATTGCAGACACAAAGTAGCAGAACTTTATTGCATCAATTGGGAGATTTTGGCAGGGCCCCAAATGTAGTTTAACTTACATGTTTAAGCACAGATGAGTAGACGTAAGTAAGATTTAAGAAACTTCAAGCCTTTGTTGGATGCGTTGCTGTTGCTGCTTCTGTAGCTCTGAAAGACAACGCAGCGTATCGAGGGATGAGTGGTTCTATTCTTGCAGGCAGCTACAAAAAAATTCCCCAAAAAGCAAAAAAAAAAAACTTTCCTTAGAAAAAAACAAATTCTTTATTTCTATTTTAGGTAATTCACATCTCCTTTTTTTTTTGCTGTCCTAACCTTGGGATGAGCTATTGTGGGGCGTAACACATTTAAATGCTGCTATTTTCATTAACACTGTCATGTTTCTCTGCTGCTCCCAAAGGCAGACTCGTTTTGGCAGCCATGTGTTGGATCAGACCACCTGTCATCTTATTTCTGCGCATGGCCTCCGCTGTCAAACACTCACTGACATTCCTGTCTGTGCCCCACACAGCACCTGTGATTAGCTTGCCTCTTGCCATCACAGCTGCCAGGCTCAAACTCACTGTTAATTAAAGTGACAGACCTCCCAAAAAGCTGTTTGTTCCAAGAGCTCTGTGATTTCTGGCCAAACGTATTACAGCCGAAATGTTAAGTGTCAGGGCTGTAATTACTGAAAACATGTAATATTGATAATATTTCACAAATCATTTGGTTTTATCATAAAGTGCAGCACTGAAGGTGGTTTTAGAGCTGAAAACAGTGGAAAGCAATTATGCAATTTGGTGATTTACTGAACCATAACATTGCTATACGTCACATTGCTGGCTTCACCATTCTGTTAAAGTTATTCACACATGGGACAGAGGCCAAGACAGCCATGATACATGTGGCTTTTGCCATACATGCAAAAAAAATTCTAGCAACAAGAGCACTGCCCTCGCCCCTCCCACCTAGGCTCACACAGGTTTGTGCTGGGATCAATGAAAATGCACAAGTGCAGTTAAATTTTACATCAGCCTATCCAGTTATAGTTACAGTAGTAACTGACATTCCCCTCTGTGCCCCACACAGCACCTGTGATTGGCTTGCCTCTTGCCTCTATAGTTACAGTAGTAACTATAACAAATAGTAGTATGCACTTTAAACTTTTAATTTTAGTAGCTGAAATTGGGATTTTTTTTGTTTTTGGATAATCACAAAACAAAAAAATAAAACCCACATCTTTTTTTTTATAAACACAAAATCTAAACTTTAAAAGATATTTAAAGACATATTATCATTAGAGTTTGTTCCCCAGTTTCTGATAATCTGTAGACAAATAAAATGACAAGTATACTGGACCTATTAAATTAGGAGAATGCATTTTTTAAATGATGAAAGTCATTTTACATTCTTTCCCAAGTGAACCAGCACTATTATCATTTACAGCTGAATTTAATGCCATTGCTTATCTTGAAACAATGACATTTGTGAAGTTCTGGGACATATTAGATGCTAGTGAACAGCCAGTTCTCAGAAAACACATTGGGCGAGAGAAAAATTGGCAGGTGTAAAGACCTGAGCTACTTTCAAAAGGCCAGACTCAATCTGGCTACAAGACTCAGTGGGAACATCTCCCACATGGCAAGACTTAAAGGGTCCAAGGGGGACAAAGCATGATCTGGCAATGGGGTGAACAAGTCTGATCCACACTGGCTCCCAATTACAACTTGCAAGGACTTCCTGTTAATGTCTTGGAGTCCCTGCCTTGGCGTGATGGAGCGTTTTGGCGGCTTATGAAGGACCAGCAGCCTATTAGGCAGAGGTGGTCTTAAAGTTTTGGCTCATCACCGTGCATCACATTACTCCAACAAGCTGAAAACTCCAATTGTACAGACACAAATCAGTTACAACAGACTGAATGAAACACAAATGCACAACATGCCCACGCAAATGGATTTTTTTCAATCTCATCTCCGGGGATGTTTGTTCCCAGAAAGTTGTAATATTTGTCCAAGGAGACAACAGACGTTGCAACACATTGATCCGATCCATCCAGGGACTGGAAAAAAACCCCAACTTGGTTTCAAACTCATTTGCGACTCAAGATAATCTCAAAGTGGTCATGCAACAAATTTGTCAAAATGTTTCTTAAACAAAAGAATAAAATATTTAATTTCCGAGAATAAAAAACAGCTACCTTAACCTTTTTCAGCAAGAGCAACATTAATATGAAAAGGCTATGTGTGATTATGCGACAGGCTTACTGAAAGCCTCCTTGCCGCCACCAAATAAGCGCGTGCAGTGCGAGTATCGGTCTTTAATTTTTGGTGCACAACAAAAACGAGCAAAAGTTAGATGGAAGAAAAGCAGACCAAAGAGTCAGCCAGCGAGCCAGTGAGCTTCCTGCTGTTCTCTCTGTCTGTGCATTAGTCCACATTATGGATGATTTTTACAACAATGTTATTGGATTCGCCTCATTATGCAGCAATGGCAATGCCTCTGCAAATACCGTCCTTTGATCCATTTCGTCGTGCTAATTCCTCACTAGAAATATGAAAAGGGCGTCAGCAAATGTTACCCCCCCTTTCCTTCTTATGAGGAGGAAAATAGACTCAACAAGCAGCAAATGGCAGTATGTTTATTTGTATGAGAATTCCTTTAAGGTTGCAGAAAAGATTAATATGATGAAATATGTTATCCATCATATTAATGGAAACAAAACAAAACAAAAAATCAGAATGCAATGAATGATTAAGTAGCAAATTAACCCAATACCCCTGAATGCGATACATTATTCATGACCTTTACAGTTTAACCGGTCCTCGTGGAAGCCAATCTGATGTTGTGTTTAAAGGCATTTCTGCATTTTTCTACTCTGTATGTGTTCCTTTTTTCTGCGATTCAGCTCTGACAGTGACCGACTTTGATGTTTTGTACAGAGAGTGAATAGGCGCAGAGTTCAATGAACCAACTGGGTATCTCTGTGTGACTGACTTTTCTTTTCATTTGTGAACACCAGTAGCTAAGCAGAGCCTTAGCCACGGATGAAGCATCCGATCTGTGGCCTCAAACATTGTCCAGCCCCTAACATATTTACTAACTAGGGTTGTTACAATTATTAGTTATCCCTATATGACAAAACAGAAGCAACAGACAAGAGGAAAGCCTTTAAATGAGGGAATCTTTACTGCAGTGATACTCAGTCAAATTAGCCAGTAATGAGGCTTTATTTTCCCTGAATGGCAGCAGTGTTTTTGTTCGGCTGACAGAGGCTATTGCTGAAGGAGTTCCTGAAAAAACGTCCGGTTTTTCAAATGCCCCCATTCAGGCCAAAGGAAAGGATTTTTTCCCAAGCCCACTGTTCTCACACTTGTGCTTGCATCTCAAATAAACCTCCTATGGATCCCTAAGTTCACAGAATAGCAGCAGGGGGAGGGGAGCTGGGGGTCGATGGAACTAGGAGGGATGGTGGGGGGAGAAAGGCGGAGTGTGTGTGTGCCAAAAAGAGTGGTTTATTAAGATGCTGATTTCTTATTCACTGGTCCTCTGTACAGACAGAAACCCAAAGGAATGCATGTTGAAAGCGACAATTCTCATTCAGGGGCCATAATGCAAGCTTCGTATATGAGCTGAAAAAGAGTTTCCCCGGTGGGAAAATAGTGACCCCCCGAACCCGGTGAAAAGATAGCTGCGACTGGGTCTCTGAAAACCGAGGTGCATTGTGGAACAAGCCTGCCGCTGCTTCTCACCTGCACAGAAAGAGAGTGAAAGCTCTCTCTAGGTGTTTACACCAAGCCCTCCTCTGCCTTCCCAGTGGAGCAAAGGAATAACAACGCAAGTCCTGGCTGAAAGTGCGGAAATGTTGCTAGATCTTAATCAAGCCTTTCATGAGAGGCATGGATGACACATCTTTCTGCATCCCTCCTTATTTTGCAGATATGTTCCCTTTGATCCCTCTACTCGTCTGTGGTAGATTATGTTAAAGACATTGTGAAGCATGAAGACCGTCACAACAGAGAGCTGTCACACCTGATAAGCATCATAAAACACCAGCCAAATCCAAGAGGGTAGATGGAGTAAACAGGCTGAGGGAACCCAACGTGTAGACTAATGTTTTTAAATGTGTTCCCAACAGCCTAGTGGCTTCAGAAAACTTAAACGCTGGTATAACCTAAAAATAAAATGTCAAATAAATAAAGTATGAACTTCCATATTTATATTTTGGACTGGTGGAGGTGAAGGAATACTGTAAAATTCAGATAGGACCAAACCCAGTGCATAAATAAGAACCACTTAGTCTTAATTCTGGAAGAGCTGCTTGGACGTGCATTTGTTTCCACATATTCCCCGACTTGAAGCCAACATTGTGCACAACTTGTGCCCCATTTGGAGGAATTAGAGATTATTGACCGTTCCAGTTGACAGGAGTGTGAAACAGATGTTGAGCTGGAGACAGATATCCTCAGTGGAGTGAGTCCAAGAATGCCAACTGAACTGACAGACTGCACCAATGGACACATGACATTTTGGTTTAGCATGTGTATAACAAAGACTGAAAATATAGACCGCATGTTTTACACATGAAAAAACCCCCCAAAAGCACCTAAACAACAGAGCTGTGATTGCAGTAATGACAGCATACTGGCAGCTCCACACATAACTAGTTTCCTGGGTGATATTAGTATTTGTGGTGAGCTGTGCGTGTCAGTCACATTAGAGATGCTCTTTATATAGAGCCTCAGAAGAACCTCAGTTCAATGGGTTTATAGTGTGGGGAATGCTTTGTAGAGAGCCAAAGGTCAGGGCTCCCCCCCACCCCTTCTTCCAAGCTGTGTGGTGTTGCTGGGGCCATATGTTTCACTTGCAATTAGAAAATCTCCACATTTTTTGTGGCCCCGTTTACACATCTACGTTTTCCCTTAAAAACGTATACTTTCCCCTTCGTTTGCACCTTTTGTTTACACACAAACGGAGATGTCGCCTCTGAAAACGATTCTTTCTAAAAACTCTGGCAAAAGTGGAGATTTTGGAAAACGCCGTTTTCGCGTCACAGTGTGGACTGCAGAAACGGAGGTTTTTGGAAACGATGACGCATTTTAGTCATGTGATGCAGTCATGTGACCAATTCAACTAAGATGGTGGACGGCATTGTACAGCAGTTGTTTTGTTTGCTCTCAATTTTGACAGCCCTATTAAAGATTAATATCAGTTTGTACATGCTGCAGATAGCTTTTCTTCGAAGAAGACGGAATGTAAAGTAAATAAGTAAATAAACGGCAGACGGAAATGACGCAGGTCGAATCGTCTTACGTTTCACGCATGCGCGGTACAGGAACG
>VVHJ01002746.1:0-13049 GCA_015107715.1 Tylochromis polylepis | reverse complement strand
CCAAAAAAAAAAAGCCAACCCCCCCCCCCCCCCCCCCCCCCCACACACACACACACACACACACACACACGCACACACACGCACACTCTTACACTCTTAGACACAAACACACAATGGCAAAATCTCTCCCTCTCAACGGGTCAGACGTATCAGTACCTGCCCATCCAACCGTGGCACTGTGACGGGTAATCACTGGCTGTGATTGTGTGGGCAGAGGGCTGTTAGAGGTGGCTCAAGCCTGACAGGGTAAGGAATGAGGTGAGTGGGAAGTCAGCCTGTAGTGTGGAGCACACGATCTGGAGCTCATCAGTCAGTAGAGTGTCCTGACTTTTTGCCCCCAGCTGAGGCTGAAAGGAGACATATACCAGGATTAACTCTCCCCTTCCAAACCTCTGGACTCAGAGGCTGTCAACTGCCTCTCATCATATCAATCAAGATTCACTCTGAACCTGACCTTGTTAGGATCTGTAAGTCCTTGCTTTCCTCCCTTTCTGTATAGCTGTCTATCTCAAATCTTTCTTTCTTTAAAGTCTTTAGTCAAAATTTCCTGTGTTTACAGCAGTAATGATTGATAAGAAATAGTCACTCAAATTCTCTTTAAATGCGTTTAATAACTAGAGTGCATATCAGAAGTAAATATGTCAGCATCTTTCTGCTGTGCCCACATACTGATTCAACCAACAAACCTCCTGCTATCAAAATGACCCAGAACAATTTATTTTGAAGGAGAACTTGATTACACACCTTATTTGTTGCTAGACAGGAATTGCCCTTACTTTATAATGCTTAGAAAGCTATTAGAGGACCAGACAGTTTAGGTCAGGTCTTGGTGTTTATGACCCTGAGAGTTTAGTTGTTTATTTTAAAGTGGATTACACCACTGTATCGAAGTGGTTCTAACTGTGGCCCTGCACTTGAATGAACTTCCCAAACAGAGGGTTTCTTAGCCTCCTCTATCCCAGAGCTCACTTTTTTGTGCTTATTAATCAAAAATGAACCCAAATAGCTGATAATTTTTATATAAAAGAATAGCACTGACTGCATATCCCTTTTTAAATGTATGACGACATAATAAAACAATACAAACTCAGATATGCCTTAACAAAACTGCAGATTAAAGCCCAAGACCTTCTAGAAACATGTCTTGCAGCTTTGCAGTCATCTTGATATGCTTCTTGGACTTTTGAAACAGTATCTAAATTTTACTTTAGATAAGCTTTAATTTCAGTGGTCATTTGGACATAACAAATAGTTTGCAGACTTTGCCCAAAATGAGGTTTTAAAAAGCTTTTTCTCCCTTAACGTCTTTGCTGTTCTCCCACAGATTTCAATTGAGTGCCATGTAAATGTTTTATTACGAGTCTCCTGAAGTTACCTGCAGTTATTGATGCGAAAATACATCCACTTTAATTTGCAGGATTGTTCTTATGTAAACTTTATTTTGTTTTGATACGCTGTTGTAATAAATAGTAAAGAGCTTTCAAGATCTACACTTACATATTGATAGACTTAGACTTGCACATTTATTTACAGCTCTTACCTAATACTTGTAATGGAGAGTCAGACAACTTGTTATTCCTTCATATTTCCATACTCTCAAATCAGTTAAGTGCTAATTATATTCTAACTCCTTTTCTATTATAAAAACAGTTATTCATACTACAGCTTTCATTTCTCTGCTCACAATTTAATAATTGATACTTTGTTTTGGTTATATGCAGATGTGAGGAAGACAGCAGTGTTTTTTCTTGGGGGGGGTGGAGCTGTTTAGCAGCTGATAAACTATTCCTTCCACCTGCTTCAAACTTTTCTAATGCATGCAAATTACAACAGGTTGCAGAATCTCTCCTCCTCTCCTGTCTTTGAATATAAAAGGGAGGGCATTGTGTGTGTCCATGAATAATAAAAGCTGTTTTCTGGCGACATGTTGGGAGCGCCCCCTTCTTTTAAATTCTCATTTTTGTGAGCTGTCAAACCCATGTGGTGATGTGATAGAAGGATTGTTAGTGAGAGAGAGAAGAAGAAGGCAGAACACATAACTTGAAGTGGTACAGCATCATTAGTAAGAGTGAAAGAATGACAAATAAACTGATAGAAAATGAAATTTCACGTGTATTCATGTGCCAATTGTGTCGATCACAACAGGATAACAGTATAACATGGTATACAGTTTTTTATGGCATAAATAGCCATATAAACTGTAATAGCCTGTAAATATTTGCTTCACATTAAAACACGTTCCAGAAAAAATAGACTATTGCAAATGTCTGGTGTAATTTTTTGAATGGGAAAGTAGTTTCCTTAGCAGTGAGAGGATTACTCAGCTCCTGCTATGTCAGCAACATAGGAAGACCTAAGTGTTCACTTGTATCACTGTGGCCTCCTATACATGCAGGAAGAGAGTAGAAAAGAAATGCTGGTATCAGGTTATTATGGCATGTTCATCAACATGTTGCTGATGGTATTTCTTTATAGCTATGGCTATATGTTTATGGTTGTAGTCATTCTGCCAAAATCAGACAATCAGATATTTTCTGCTCTTTGCAGTTGACAGCAAGAATACTTTGTATCCATCATTAGCCATTCACTAGCTCACTTGAATGGCTACCAAAGCCAAACTTTAGGAGACAAGCTGTCTAAATGCTAAAAATTGAGAGTTAACCTGGGAGCTGAGTTGTTGGCCTGGTCTGTAACTGATGCTTAAGATAATCTGTATGTTTAATAGTAAATTCTCTGCAAGTGCAAATGATGAATGATAAATGGCTTGCACAAATTGGATATTTTTAAGTGACTAGAATTCTACTAGCACAGAAAAAAAAATCACATTTTATATTTATGTTATTTATGTGTTTGTCTTTAAATATGTTCATCTAGATGTAGTTTTATAAGTAAAAAGTGGAAGCCTTAACAAAAGAAAAAGAACAGTTACTGATTCTTCAGGTCACACCATCAGCAACATATCAGAAAGCATGGCTCTCTCTCTTTTTGTTTTCTTTTGATTGTGTGTGTGTGTGTGCATAGCTGAGGAGGAGGATTTTCACCACTACTGTGCATCACTGTTTGCTGTCCCTGTCAGCATGGGTGGGCCTGAGCCACAGGTTACTACACCTGAGTCATGCCTCCGCATTGAAGTCCTGAGTGAGGTGAGAATAACTGGAGTGTTTTATTTTAAAGGATTTCACCTCAGGGACTACATGTCTACACATGACAAACAAGGAAAAATAAAGACAAAAATTTAACACCTGCACGCATGACTTTACAACACTAACATATTTGTCCTGTTGTTTTTTCCCCTGTCTAAATCATGTGTCACAACACTGATCTCATTTGTTGTCCACAGACAAGCAGAGACAGGAGGGGAATCAGTGCTGCTGAAAAGAAGGCAGACAACAGCACAGAGTAAGCCTCACAGAAAAAATTAAAATGTAACTTTCTACAGTAACCATCATTACTAAATAATAGTTAATCAAGCTTACTAATTATTTCGTAAACATGTTATTTGCGGTTAGTTCTAAACTCGCAAGTAGTTTTTTAATAAAATGTTGTAAATGTTTATTAAATACATTGTAGTACAGCAGCATTGTTTGGATGGCTAAAAGTGAAAATGTTGTGGAAGCTGATAGCAGTCATCAAAGACTGTGACAGTAAAGGTCGTTATACATCTATTGTTGCATGTTGCGCAAAAACAACACAAAATTCTGAATTTTCTGGAGCTGAACTTGCCGTGTAACGTGTAAACACGGAAAGCGTTGAGTTTTTACAGCAAGTTCGTCCTCAAAAAACACACGGAAAAAAATGAAACTGACATCAAGCGATGATGAGCTGGTCCTGATGTTTCTAAACTAGAAAAGGAAGAAAAAGAGATATTGGGTTCATACAATTCTCAGGAGAAGGCAGCAGTGGGCAGAATTTCATGGTTTGATCCAGGAGTTGAAGCTGTATCACTGCCGCATTCAGGATTTTCAGGATGTCAGTGGTGCAGTTTGAACTCTTGTTAGCAGAGTTGGGAGCAGGTCTGAGGCAGAGCAAGCATTTAAGAGAGCCGATTGACCTGGAGCATGTCTAGCTGTGTGTCTGAGGTAAAATAGTATTATTTTATTATTTCTATATCATTGTATATGCAGTACTGTTGCGCGTTCTGAGTTGCAAGTGCACTTGTTGCCAAATGCAGTGGTCTGATTGGTCAGATCTGTTTATTTGGATCAGAAAAATATGTAAAATTGAGCTTGGTTCGAAAAACATAAATGGTACACTTTTGTCCAGTGAATTTATGTTTTTGCTCTGAACAGCTGCATTTAACGCACAAAATATTTATGCACAAAATATTTAAACGTCCAGTGTGTAAAGGCCTTAATTGTTAATTTACTAGCATGAATATCATTACACAATATTTAACAGGAAACAGTGGAGCAAAGTCGATTAAGGTTTTTGCAAAAGTGTTAATTAATTTAATCATTAAAACATATGAGTGCTGTTTGTGTCTGTCTGATTGACTTTTAAAAATGGACATAGATTCACAAATTTCTCTATTCCCACTCAGGGTCCCTACTGTTCAGTGGATTTCACAGAAAGGAAACTCGGTGGTGCCCAAAACAGCCCTACCAAATGATGGATCCTTAAAAGTCGGCCCTTCTTCTCCTGTTGCACCACTACAGTTCAGACTAGCTCAGAAGCTCAAACCATCTAAGCCTCAGACATCACAAGCAGGGCCCTCAGTTAAATGTGAGCTGCCCATTTTGCAGGGAATGAGTAAATTACATGCTTTTTAATCTGTAACAGACTGCAACCCAGCAAGTTTTCTTTTAGATGTAGGTCACTTTTACATGAATATTTCTAAAGTAAGTAAGTATTTCTCACTTTATTCAGTTCTGAAATACATACATACACATGCACAGAAAGAAAAAACATAGTACATCTGCAATTCCCCAGGCATTAGGCAGTAGGGGATTGCAGTAACACTCTGTTGTGTTGCAACGTGGTTGTGATGGCAGAGAAAAAAAGGACATCTGTTTCAAAACTGCACTGAGGATGTTTTTCAGAGTCTCCTGTATATTCCCACATATTGTCATGTACACTGCTGTCTGTAATACTCTCTCTCTCTGCAAACCCTCTCTACATATTCCCTGCGCTCCTGGATGTGGACAGGGTCTCTCTTGTTAAAATCTTTGTCCATGTCAGCCAAAAGCCTGTGCAGATTATTGGAATTCTGTTTTCTCAGGTGTTTCTTTGTGTGTACATCTCCATTAATGTGACTGCTGCAATTAAGACTTGTGCAATTAGGAAGTGGTGCATAAATATTAATATGCTGATCTAGTAAAGTAAGGAGAACAAGAAAAATGACTGGAACTCTGCATTCAAGCATAAAGTGATGCTGGTCTGTCTAAAAATCCTTAATAACAAACTTTTTTTCTTTAAGCCATGCTTATGCAAAATTATCTGAACTCATGTATACAAAAGCAACCAATGCACTTAATGTTATTTGTATCTTTTGCACAGCATATCTATCTAAAAGCAAGCTGTCAACATGCCCCACTACTGAGAATCCAACAGCTTCAGAGTCATCAGTCAAGACATCACCTGCAAAGTCACCTCGCCAGTCTCCCCAATCAACAGCTGACTGTGGAGCACCACAACATATCTCCTTGTTACCACACTCCCAGCTTAAACCCCCAAAGTCTTCAGCTGATGTTTTAGTTACGACTAGTAGTAGGTCGCCAATCTCAGAAGAGCATCTCTCCCCTCCTCCATCCATATCATTTCCCCTTAGGTCTACTTTCACAGTTTCATCATCCAGCTCCACTGACTCAACCTTATTGCCCAAAGTGAACCATCAGGCCCTATTAGAGAAATGCTCGGACTCAGCTCTCTTGCCAGATCAACCCCAATCTTCCCAGTTATTTGTAGAGCCAATTTCCTCCCCAAAGATTTGTGAATCACCAAGAAGCAATCTGATGTCCCCAAAGGAATCCCAACATTTCTTATGTGACCCAGAATCTCTTCTATCAGATAATCAACTCCAGTTGCCTTTGTCCCCTAAGAATACAAGTGCACACTCACCAGCAAAATACTTGGAACCAGCTCAATCACAAATAAGTGCTGTGCCTTCAGAAACCCTATCAAAGTTATCTCTGTTTGATGCGACCCCTCCAGATGACCACTCTACATATAGGTCAACTCAAACATTTGAGGATGCTCCAGTTTTTAGGGCTATTGATACGGAGTCAACTCAGTCACATCAGGATACAAATTATATCCCATCATCACCTCTCTTAAAAGTCACCCAAAATAATGTTTTTGCTGTTAAAATGGATGAAGAAGAGAAGTTATCAGTAGGTAAGTGAAGTGCAGTAATGTCCCCACTCTGGTATTTATCTTTGTGTGTGCCTGTGGGTGTACTGATGGTGATGAGCAACAATTAGGCACAATATTTACTTTATTTTTCGTAATGAAAGTCTTGTTAATGGGTACTCAATTAACTTTTTATTAAGAGTGGTCTGAATTTAAACCGCTTTCATATGATTACATTACATTACATTGTTAGAAATCTTTGTTACAAATAAATGGACTCAAATTGTGACTGATGAAAGCTTCTCTGTGACCGTCAAAGAAAAACAGTTCTTTGTGTAGTTTCAGCTCATCTTCAGTTCTCTCACCTGCTTGTCATGTCATGTCAGTTTTGTTTTTCTATAGTTCTTATTCTTGCAGCTATAAATTAACTTGGCAAACTACTCTGCGATGATCTGTTTGGCTTTAACTACAGATCTACTCTTGAATCACTCTAACAAAATGCGGATGAGATGAGAGATTTAATTGTTACCTTATCTTGTGAAGAAGCATTGCCAATTTACACCTCATACAATTAACAGCTCTCAGATCATGTGATATGACATTTCCACTTCAGCTCTAATGGCAAAGGAGAGTTTGGTTCAAGGTCACTTGCTAACAAGGTTGAAAAGCAGAGTAAAAGGGCATGTGTAATAAATACTTTCCAAATAACCGGGTAATAGAGGTTAGAAACTATTTTGAGCGAGTAATAATTACATAGTCTGATATTTCTGTTAGTAGTTAGCTATATCTGCAGTTTAAAGTCTGTCTGGATGCAAAGGCAAATGTATTCTCTATATGCCCCACTTTCTAAATATTCTTCCATCCTTTCTACTGCATAGCTACAATTTGTACATAGAGAATACTTCTGTTATGAAGTCTATTTCTCATAAATTGATTTGATACATTTTGCATTTCAAGGCATTTGCTGAGATTTCTCCAGACCAGACAATAATGTCTGGGGAGTCAAATTTGGATTACAAATAGGAGAAAGAAAATAGGAGAAAGAAATGTCCATGTTTATGGATGGGGAAGCACAGGTCTTTGCAGTAAAGTGATTCCTAATAGAACACTTTGTCATGCCACAGTTTGAACACAATTCACACTGGTCAGGCAGTTTATATGAATAAACTGTTTGTGGATCTTAACAGTAATGGCTTTCTTTTATTCCACTGGGCTGTCAAAGCCAATTTAGATCCAGCCATAAAAAGTGTTCTTTTTCTTTTTATTAGTATTGATTAAGGTTTAGTTTTTAAGTAAATACCTGACATAAAGCTAGAACAGACAGGAAGGTAATTACACAGCAGAGAATTGCCCTTCCCTCTTAGAGTACTTTCGGTGAACTTCATAGTTAATGTCATGCATATAGATGTGTACAGATGTATGCCCACAACAAATAGATGGAAAGATAGGAACAGACTTTATCTGCCGTGTGCATTTATATGAACATCACTACACATTTACTACTACTAGCCAATTAACTCTTATAATTGAACACACAAAGCTTTATGCTCAAAGAAGTATTTTGAGCTGTGTAGGAGTATCTGCACAGCTCAAAAGTCAAGTATTTACTTTATTTTAGTTTTTTCCTTACTCTTTTTGTTTGGGTCTATGTGTATACTCATTACTGTCCCAGTCCTGAATGTGTATGTAATGGTTATGGTTTGCTAAGTGCAGTTTTCTCCAGAAAAACATTGCTAAAAGACTTTGAATTTGACTAAAGTCTGGGCTGTAAGTTCATAATGGCTTGTTCTGTCAGATCTGTTCCTTATTACTTTTAGTTTTCACACCTGCCTGTTCATCCATCTTCTCTGTGCTTTCCTTTATCGTTTAGATCCTTCTGCCACTTACTGTAGCTTCTCAGCTGGTGTAACTCTAAAAGCTTGCTTCATCAGCTTATTAAAGCTTTAAGGCCCTTTCATATGCAACACGACAATGGCACCCTTGTGTTCTGAGACCCATTCTTTTCTGTGGTTTGCACCATACATAGCCAAGTTTCCTGCCGCATCGAACAAAGTGCAGTTCAAGTGCACCAGCTGGGAAGCACTCATGCATGCTGTTGTCACTGCAACATAGTGTGACATATGTTCATGTGACCCATAGAAATGCAAAATTAATGTATAGGAAAAAGACTATGAGCGCACTTAAAATATGGCATAGTACAACCAGAGCACAGCGGCCAGAGCAGCACCATGTGAAAAGGCTGTTGTACTTTCTCTTGCATCATAGAGATGAAAATCTGTTGGTTTAAGTCATAATAAACAGTTGTTAGTCCAACATTGTTTGGATGACAGTAATTCTGTAGTAATGATAATAATGATAAAGTCGTAGCATTTTAGATCAAAGTCAACAATCATAGTCCATGAATTAACAATCAGCTTATTGTAATCAGAACTTAAAATAAACCTTGCATTCTCTAAACATGTATTCCTGGATTTTTTCCTGAAGACAGTGGTGATGATATGTCCAGTGATAGCCTGGATCTGGATCCACTTGAAGAAGATACTTCAGATGAGGATTCACAGATGCAAGGGCGTTTAATGAGAGGGAGCTCCAGAGAAGAGAATCCTGCCATATCTCATCTAGAAGATTCCTTTGTTCCTGCAGAGACAGAAACAACAAAAGATTTGCAGACTGATAAGTCAGAAGAGCAGCCAGAACTATCCATGGTAACATATTACTGTATTCCCAATTGCTTTTGGTTCTTGAAAGAGGGAACCTTGGATTACAGAGTTGTCATTGTATTATTTTCTCTGAATCACAGTCTTCTCCTAATGAAGGAATATTATGCAAATTGCAAATGGCTGAACTTTGTAAGTGGCTGCCAAATTGACAATCGGGAATGAATACAAAAGAGATTTGTCTTTATGCTGGTGTAACTTGAACCTTAACCTACTAACTTTTTAACCATTCTATTTGCGACCATTGTTTCTGTGTGACTCATTTAAATTGTCTGATAATGACCTTAACTGAGACATTTTTCAGCCACAATATTAAGCGAGACGTTTTTGATGCAGAAGTGCAAATCACTATTTTTTAGCCACATGGAGATTTTTATTGCATGAAATGAGTAATCTTGTATTGTACCTCCTTTGCATCGCAGGAGTGGTTCATTGCTGACAAATAACTGATTGAATTAACAAATGAGTCATTCTAGTCATTCACACTGAACTTTATCTGGGAAATATCTTGAAGCTGAGTAATAAAAGTTTTTGAAGTTCATTACACTAGACATAATCACTGCATTGAATGAGAAGGCTTCAGCGACATACACTTAGTTTCTTATTGTAGCTGACCTGATCTATTAGATAACATTTGTATCACACTAATTACTTTACATTATTCATCTATAGCTCAGAGACATCTAAAGCTGTGGTGTTAAAGGTGCAAACCATTGAGGGAAGAAAAGAGTAGCAGAGTGGATTAAAAAGGCAGTGCTTGAATGGTCCCAAATGACTTATCAGCCATTTAATGGTATGAATCCTTTATACTGTGACAGAGGAATGAAAAAAAAATAAGGGGGGTAGTGCTTTATTAAAAAGCTGGAATAAAATGAGGCTCATGATTGTAAAGATGGTGGTTATCTGTGGCCTCTGGACCTGAATCAAACTGCTCATAAAATGATTAGATGGTATTTCTGTCTTTTTCTCACTCCCTCTCTTTGGACCCATCTCTTTGGTCCTCTGTGTATGTTTTTCACTGTCTCTCTCTTTCCTTTGTTCAATCTTTTTTCTTTTCTTCTGCCCTTTTCTTTTATTTTAACTTCACTAACAATTGGCTAGTTTTATAGTTCAGGCAGCTAGTCATCATCCTTCTTATTATGAGGAGCTATTGGTCTGCACAAAGAGATCTCAAGGTTTTTTAAAAAAAAATTTTTGCAGCACAGTATTATTGTATTTGGTCTTTTGCTGGTTCTTTGTGTTGTTGCCTCTCCTTTCTTTTACCCTGTCTTCCTGTTGTCATTCTCCATCCTTGCTCATTTCTTGCTCTGTGTGGCACTATTCCCACATGCCTTTCTTTCTATACTCTCCCAGCATATCTGCAATGTCTTGGAAGGCTGGCATGCTAATGCATCAGATCTAATCTTAACTAAACAGAGCTTCCACATTTTCTTCTGTCTCACAGTATGACACTTGCAAAGGGGGACGACAGCGAACCCATCGCACTATTGTGAGATGCTCTCACCAGCTCCAGGGGTTAATTAAAAATCAATTCATCAAGTTGGGATGAGAGAGGGACCGGTAGAAGACATTGGCTTATTTATATGTATTTGCACAGTCTAAACAGAAAAATACAAATTTAACATGCTTACCTAGCTTGAAGTTAAATTCATATTGTTTGCCCTCTCAGTTTGTCTTTTTTGAACTGATTCAGGAAGGACTGTATTTACAGACAGTTTTAAGAGCAAGCTTTTACTCTGTATTCCACTCAACATTACTGTCTTTCCATGTCTCTGTGTGTATCAACTCACTATCTCATCCTAACGTGACCTGTTTTTTCTCATTGTTTTCATTCTGTTATTCCCCTTTATGCTGCTTACCCCCTTCCTCCTTCCACCCCCCTTCTCCTGTGTTCCTCCATCTGTTTGCGTATACCCTCAGGTAATGCACAACCAGAGTGCTGGGTCTGGATCAGAGCAGTTCTATGATCTGCATGGGTTTTCGCCTCTAGGTTTGGACATGATTGCCGGTCAACCAGAGACAAGAGAACATGCTCACTGTGACCCACTTCACACATGCCAGTCTCCACTGCGTGATTCAGACCCAACAGGTAGGTTAAAAAGGGAAAGTCTTTTAATGTGTATGGCTAGTGTGCTTGAGATTTTATGCTTCAATTTCTTCAATTGTCATCTTGTTTTCCTTTAAACGACATCAAGAAAGTGTGGTTGCTGCTATTGTGCTTCATGAGATTAGATTGTGAAGATTACCTCTGTGTCCAGCTCTTGCCTGGAGATACTTTCCAATTTGCGAGCGTTATTCATGTCACTAAGGCCTCATAATAGGATTTAGAACAAATATGTAAAAATGTAGCGCTTACAAGAGACACGAAAATGAGTTTTAAGCCCAGAGGAGTGCTGCCTGCTTGGTGAAAAACGAGAGATTGGAGACAACACTGATAATTTACTACTGGTGGGTCCAAAGGGAGCTTTTCTGAGATGCTGTTTTGTTTTGTGTTGTATGTGAGTGTGTGTAGGCCTTTGCTTTCAAATGCTTTGAAACCTGTGTGCTTCTTTCTACCTATATTTAGCTCCTCACTTTTCTTTAACTTTAGGAAAACACAGGATCACGCCTCATTCTACCTGCCTAAAATGTCAATATTTCATCACAAAGACTCACAAGTCACAAAGTAGTAGTAAAGCCTGCATGCTTGACGCATCACACAAATTTCACTTTAGTTTAAGAGGACCTTTACTTTTATAGCTTTCTGCGTGTTAGTGTATTGTGATGATGTTACAACCAAATGAAAGAAAAGTGTCTAATCCTGTTCAAATACACACATCAGCCACAACATTAAAACTACTGACAAGTGAAGTGATCATCTCTTGCATTTTTTTTGTCAATGCATTTTTCTGCTGGGGTACTCTGGGACTGGGTATTCATGTAGTTGTTACTGTAACATGTATCCCACCCACCTAAGCATTGTTGAGCCCCTCACAATGACATCAATACACAACGGCATTGGCCTCCAGCAGGACAATATGGCTCATCAAACTAAAAAAAAACTGTCCCGCAATCACTCAAGGAGCACAGTAAAATGGCCATGGCATTGATTCATCAGATCCTACACCAGCAGAGGTAACAAACCACAACCCAGAGGGCCCAATTAATCGTCTGCCAGTGTAATGATGCAACACTCTTGCAGGATACCCTAAGACCTCCCCTTAACAGGACAGAGGTGATTTGGTGGAACCAAGACAATCTACTGAGTATTACTCAGGTGGTTTAATATTGTGGCTAACTAGTTATGGTTGCATAGTCAGGGTATGCGGTGAGGTTTGTATGTAATTGTAATTCATATTGCTTATATAATATGTATTTATTACCACACTGAACATCATAAAATGTGGAAGTCTAGCAGCCACATATAGTACTTGAATGCCATTCTGTAATTAACAAATCACATAGTTCTTAGTATACCTTGTACTCATGAATTTCAAACAGGAGTCGATGTTTTTCAGCAAGCATTGTTTGCTTATCCCAGAATGACCCCATCAACATTTTCCTTCATGAAGCTTAAACGGCCAACTCTCTGCAGTTTCATTGTCGAGCCTGCGTTAAATGAATAGGGTTGACAGTGAGAGACTCCCACAAGGGCACCGCTAGCCTCCTCGCACCATGCAGCCAACCTCTCGTCAAATCCCGCACTGTCTCTGCCACCATCGTTGAGCCTCCAAAGTTAATGAGAGAGAAAGGTTAGAAAGGAGGAATATCACCTTGACAACACTTCACACTCATTTATGTCCTTCCATCCCTCCATCTGTCTATTCTGTTTTTATCTTCTTTCTTTTTTTCTTTGGCAAGACTGCCATCCAACAGGTTTTATATGTCTGCTGCTCTACAGTTTTGCCCTGCTGTCCCTTTTTCCGTACTCCCTGTCACCTCATCAGTCAGAAAATTAGGTTGTTAGTGTGCCGTTTCTGTCAAAATGTGCATCGAGTCCAACAAAAGGAAAGACAGAGAGAGTCAGGCAGGCAAATAGGAAGGATAATGACCCACACATATACG
>VVHJ01002743.1:0-10361 GCA_015107715.1 Tylochromis polylepis | reverse complement strand
ACACACAGATACACCCTCTCTCTCTCTCTCTCTCTCTCTCTCTCTCTCTCTCTCACACACACACACACACACACACACACACACACACACACACACAGATGAGGCCTCCAGAGTTCAGCTGGTGCTGTCCATCGCCATCGGCAGTCAGCCTTTGTGCATATTGTTAGACGCTAAGGCATTTAAAGAGCAGAGGAAATAGAGTGATAGGATGGCAGCTGGAAATTGAGTCAAAGTGAGTGACAGCTCAGTTGTAAACTAATAGAAAATGAATCTATTTTTTTAACATTTTTGTTTTATTTAGGGAAGGACTAGTCCTTTAAATTTGGACCGATAAGGGCACTTAGCGGCTGCTGCTTCATCAGAGGACAGATGAACACAGAAAACTTTCCAAAACGCCCTAATTTTGACCCAGGTGACAGTTTTGCTTGTTGGCGCTCTCATACAGTAAGACAGAGCAAGAGCTGGAAGGTGTCAAAGCTCCACAGCACTCATGTTGGACAGTAAGACATGAATCACCCTTTGGACACAGGTCCCTGAGATCACCTATAAGGGTTGTCAAAAAGAAATCAGCAGTCAGTACAAATTCGACCTTGAGTTGGTCTAATAAATTCCCTTATTACTAAACCCTGGGATATTTCAAGAGAAGGGTCAAGTGGAAATGGTAATAGTGGGCACACCTGAACTTCCTGTCTTAGTAAAGCTTCACATACCTGTGATTAATTATGGGTCCTAAAATATAACGAACTCTTATTTCTGGATTCTGATTGGATCATTGTAACACCTTCATTCTTTTCTTTATCAGTTATTCTGTTGTAGATTTGCTGCTGTTGGTATCACTGTCCTGCTACATGAGCCAGTTTGGGCCAAGCTTTATGTTTGTAGGTATGAATTAAAGCATGAATGGCTGCTCGTCTTTCTGTGTTAGTCCTGCAGTGGACATGCAGCCTCTTGCCCTATGACAGCTGGGATAGGCTTCGGCCTCACTGTCAGTTAAGAGAATAAATGGAAGAATGGCTTAATTAGAATGATGACTGAGAATAAATGCAGTAAAATTTCATGTATCACATTATCTGTTTTACCATAGTAGGATAGGCCAGAAAGAAGCCAAATGAAATGCACTGTAGTGGTTAGTCTGTACAGCTTCCCAGCCACAGTTACTACAGTTTGGAAAAAACACTAAACATGGAGTTGACTTTTTTTTCATTGTGTTTTTTTTAAAGGTTTTGAAATGCCTGCAGTTGCTGTGAGTGACTCCCAGTCATTTAAAAGACAGGTTACACGTAGGAAGTCAATTGCACAATCACGTGTGATGAAGCTGACGAGTGGACAGCCATTTCAGAGCCACTCCACGCTGCTAAGAGGGCCGTGATTTGCATTGGCCTCTCTGCTGGCCTTGGTTTTTCTCATTGTTTCCCGCTGAGCCAAACGTAAACTCAAAATGGCAAACATAATCAACTCCTCCAGGTGGTCTTATGAGTCATATGTTAGAAGTTCCCTTTCGCTTTAATCCAGCCCTTGATTAAAAGGTCCTCAACAGGGGCTCTGAATCCCACCTGCTCTTCACTGCCGGGGTCGATATATGAATTATTTAAATGTCCGCAGTCCCTTTTGCTTGGCTGGTCTCACATCCACGAGAAAGGGTGGTGACATTTTGCCTCATAACAGGACAGACAATGGAAAAAAAAAAGTTTTCATCCACCAATAGTAAACCAGACCACATTTCAACCCTGTGACCAGCTCACCAAAAGGCAGTACAGGCACCGTTTTCTACACCATTAATTATGTCTGTGCTTTTTAGCGACAAGCCAAAATATCTGTTGTGATTGGGTCTTAGAAATATACCTTTCTTCTTTGACTTAAAGTGTGGAGAACTCTTCCACACATGTGTGACAACTGCTCAATTTTCACACTACAAAGCAATCAAAGACAAAGAATACAGGCTTGAGAACTGATTGCTAGTGTGCTAGTTTATTAATTAGGTTAGTACTAAGACAGGCTAACTCCAGCAGCCCTGTCCTCATCTTTGCTGGATTTGAGGAACTTTGGAAAAGGTATCAGCAACACCGACTACAATTTACTCGAGGCAGAATTATGCTGGATAACCACATTATTATTTTTTGGCCTTTTAAAAGCCTCTCATCTTCACTCTTTATCACAATAAGACTTGAACACAAAGAGATCAGAATAAAAATCGGCAGAGTAAGAGTTCTGCTGCTATATTATTAATCATGTCGTTCCCTGAGTGATGCTCTATGAAGGATGAGGGCATCAAACATTTGAAGATGCCAACACCTTACTTTCTAATGTAAGGGTGGACCGATAATAGTGCAGACCATCCAAGACGTTTGTGCTTCAGGATCGATGACTGAAATTCTTGCACTGTATTAGTTTGTTACACTGACTCATATAAGTCTCTGTACATAGACCTGTAAAGTTTGTGAGTGCATCGAAGCTTTTTATTGTAATTCCTAGTTTTAAAAAAACAACAAGGTGGTATATACTCACTGGCCACTTTATTAGGTACGCCTAGCTAGTATTGGGCTGAATCCCCTTTTGCTTTCTGAACTACTGTCATAGATTCACCTTTCATCACTCATCCAAGTGACTTCTTCAGTCTCCATCTCCGACTGAAGAAGTCACCTGGAAGAGTAACGAAACGTTTCTTCCACTGAAAACACTACGTCCAGATGAACAGAATCAAGTTTCTGGGGAACCCTGAGACCATTAAACCACCATCAGCTGCTTGAACCTTTGACACAAGGCAGGTTGGATCCATCATTTCATTCTGATCCTGCCATCTGAATGTAGCAGCAAAAACGGAGACTCATCAGACCAGACAATGTTTTTCTATTCTCCTGTTGTCTATTTTGGGCGAGCCTGTGTGAACAACAACTTCAGTTTCATGACCTGCTTCCTTCCTATCAGCTTGAAGCAGTCTGGCCAGTCTCCTCTGACCTCTAGCATCGACAAGGCATTTTCATCCAGAGAACTGAACTCACTTCATATTTTCTCTTTTTTTTTGGACCATTATCTGTAAACTTGAGAGATGGATGTGTGGGAAATCCCTGCAGATTATCAAATTTTGAAATACTCAGATCAGCCTGTCTGGCAGCAACAACCATGCCAAATCACTTAAATCACCTTTCTTCTCCTTGCTGATGCTCAGTTTGAACTTCAGCAGATCATCTTGACCATATCTACATGCCTACATGCACTGGGGTTACTGCCACCATTTGAAAGGCTGATTAGATACTACTGCATTAACAAGCAGTACCTAACAAACAAGTGTACACCTCCACTTACAGTTAACTGTCTCATAAACAGAAAAGAACACACACATTTTGATCACATGAAAACAGACCCACACCCACAAAACACTGTCAAAGTGTCAGCAAGAAAAAAAACAACAACCCTCCCACAGTTTGTATGTCCCAGTCGACAGGAACAAATAATGTCTGAGTGATTAAGTAACAAAGATCTGACGCAGACTGAGGGCTTCCCACAGTTAGGAAACGTTACAGTCAGCATGAAACTCTTCAAACACCGTGGACAGATACACAGCGTTACCTGCGCTATCCACACAGTGTGAAAGACAATCAGAACTCTTTGCTCTGTGTTAAACTCATTTAGCAACATCAGACTAGATGTGTGTGTGTGTGTGTGTGCAGCAATGTAAACAATAAGAGATCAAGACAGCGTTCAACGTTCGAGGTGTCACAGTGGGAGGGATTTGAGTGTAAATCCATATTCAGCCAGTGGGGAACATGCATCAGGCCCAGCGGTGAGTTTCCTTTTAGGAAAGAAGAAATACAGTGTGATCCCCGCCTCCCGTCGAGTCTTCCAGTTTGGCTTTTACTCCTGGTGGGAACATAATTCAATACAAGTTTGGACAAGGATTCTTCTTGTCAAGTGGACTTACAGGCTTCTTCTGACCGTGAGATGCTCCAAAACAGCGAGTCAACTACGGTTAAAAGCAGCAGAGCTCGCCTCAACTGCACACATGACTCCGTTTTTTAACATCTTTGTGGTCGGAGCTGCATAATTTATGGCCTCAGCCAACGTTGCTGAACGGTTTAAAAGCCGGCTTACTCAACTGAAAGCCATGTTTTACAGTAACAAGTACTTTAACAAATCACTAACTTCATTTTATTTTTGTAAAACTTTAAGGAAACTCAGAGAGAGGTGCAGACAGGGGTCAGTGTGAGTACAGTTACTGCAAAATTAAACGAGACAAATTTGTTTGAAATTTCTCAGAGAATGTTCGTGTCTTTCATTTCTTTTCAAAGTGATATTAGGACCTCTGACATTCGAAGCAAAAGATGTATGAGTTGATTTCCTTGAGTTAGTTTTGCAGCACACAGTGTTCTGTGACATATTAAAAGTGAAGCCAGTGAAAAAAAGTGCTTTTAAACCTGCATTCTTTCTAATGGTCAGCAGGGGGAGACTCTTCTGGGGGCAAAAAAGAAGCCTGTGATTGAACTGCAGGCTACCACATGCATTTTCTAGGCTCATTTTACCTTGTTAGTCTTTTGTCTTTTACAGGATGTTTTTATCATGATGATTTATATGTGACTGGACTAAATCACTAATAAATAATGGACCTTAATGACAGAGGATATTAAAGCTTTCTTTCACTCCACAAAAGGTTTGTGTGAAGGGCTTATTCAACAAAAACATTGCCAACAACAAGATTTTTTGTCATTCTGCCATCAAATATCACTTTAACTGCAGTTCTACTGCAAGTATTTTAAAAAGAGCTCATGATCACCAGTGAGTTATTTTGCTGCTCACTTGTCCTTTGACAAATTGACAAAATTGACATCACCGTGTGTGAGTATGGATCTAGATCCAGAAGGCGATCCACTTAGCTGAGTATAATGACTGAAAACTATATATAATTAGTAAGAGAATCTGAATAATTATGGTGCCTTTGTGAAAGGTAAGGCGATGTCAATATAAGTGACTCCACAGCAACAGCCTGCAGGGGATAAAAAATGGAAGCACCAAAACCTGCAGTTTCTTGAGTGGCCACTTGAAGCTGGCTCCAAAAGCGAGTCAGTCCTCCTAGACTTCCACATTAAACTGTCCAACTCTAGAAAAGAAATAAACACGCTTACAGCCTGATACATAAAATAAGTTCAAGCCTCTTTCCCTCTTCATATAGCTTTTTTTCCCCTAAGGCTTAACATTTGCATTATTAGGGGTCTGACTGACAGCTGGATGCCAGCTGTAGCTGTCTGCTAGCAGCTGATGTCTTAGCACTCGACCCTCTCATCCCAATATGATTACGTCTCACTGTAAAAGACCAACAAGACAGCAGCCAAAATGTTAAAACTCTGAAGCCTCACAAAGGGGCTTCACATACTAGTGGGTGACATGACAATAGCTCGTTCACTCTCTGGCCCAACACGCAGTTGTTCCTTTGTTTGCTTATTTTTGCTCTGTTTTTTTTTTTTAAATATATTTTTGTCTTTCATGTAACCCAATGTCATCATCTTTTTTTTTCAAGTCTGTGTTGGTGTCAGTTTTCTTATCTAACTCTTGGCAAAGTGGCAAAAATGGTTAAATTCTTCCCTTAAAATCAGGAAATAGAATAAGTAGTAAAGGTATTTACAGTGGTCAAATTGTGGAAAACTTTTTTTTGTGCACTTTTAATAATTTGCGTTGTTGATTTTAATCTTTGGCTGGAGTTCATAATAACAAAGCATGTTGACTAGTTATCTACATTTCTGCATCCAGGACCTACAGCACTTGTACGCCTTGTACTTTATCGTGCCTTTTTGGCATCTTTTGCATGAGTCTAAGATGTGATACCACATAAGCCGAATCAAAGTCGAGACGCTGCCCTCATCCCCATCTCACCGAGCAAACTCAGATTAAGTGACAGAAATATTTCTCTCCATCTGGGCGACAAATCATTGCTAGAACTTTTTCCTCCCCCCCCCACCAAGCAGATGAGATGAACAATAAATATTATTGCTGATGGTCATACTGATCTCTCACAAGGTCAGCCATGTCATAAACAGGAGTGTTTGAAGAGATGCTAGATAAATTACAGGCTGGACTCTGATAAATGACTGTGTCACTGAACTAATGACTAAAGCAGCATCGCATAAAATGAATGCTTTGAATGAGAAAGAGCCTCCACAACATTAAGACATGTTGTACATTTTATGCACACATATGCACAAACTGTCCTTGTTCGGGGAGGGAGGAGGTGGGTGATGCAGAGGGGATGATGCCCAGCGGCGAGCATTTTCCCCCGGGGGAGGGCTGAGTGCTTCTCTCTCTCCCGCCTGGAGCTTCATCATTTATAGACGAGACAAAATAAAACAAACACAACAAAATGGCGTGAAGTCTGGGAGCTGTGACTCTCACAGATACACACTCTCACGCATTGGAAGGCTAGCAGAGATGCACACGGAGTTTTGTCCAATTCCTTGTTCCTGCCTCCCAGCATCCCTCAGCCAGCAGCAGTCAGGTGGAAACCTTCTATTAGAGTGCCAACAATGCCACACACTGTGCACGTGTGCAACCGGCTGTATGTAACATTAATGGTGTGATTGGCCAGGTTATTGAAGTTAAATTTACTCTAAATGCTCTGAGTCTATTTTTGCACCTGGAAGTGCCCTGATTAGCATACAGCTATTAGCATAAGTATAGTGTGATAGCTACTCTTTCTGTGTGTGAGTGAGAGAGGGAGGAGGTGAGACAGGGACTAGTTGTCATCAGTCATGAGTGACATCGCTTCACACAGTGCTTATTTCAGATTTATAGCTTCCTACCAAAGACGCCATGTTGCTTTTGTTGCTCAAACTGAGCTGACTGACAGAGACTGTGGTGTCATTCAGACATCAGCTGTCAGTGTTCAGTAAAGCCAGCAGAAAGTCCACATCAAAGATGTGAAAGGAGCCGTTTATCCCGGACATTAAGTAGTAGAGGCATTCAGTATTGGACAGATATAAGCTTGGAGGACTTGCAAAGACTCAGACTCAGAAAAAAAACCACTGGTCAAATCTGCTGATCCAAAGAAATTGTCCCAGCAGCAAATATAGTGAGCCCAATTAAATAAGTAAGAAGGTACCATTCAATATCACTACTAACCACAACATACAGTCTTGGATCAAATTCTTTCTCTGTAGTGTGCCAGTGAATCTTCCGTTAGATATTTAGGTAAGTATGGTAGGTTTTTGACCAAGTGTTTTACATTTACACTCATGTGAAAAAGAATACAGTTTTGAAAGGGCTCTGTGCAGTCCTGTGAAAAAGTAAGTACACAGTTACTTGTTTGGAAGGGTTGACAGGAGAAGGTCTCTTCTCCCTAAAAAGAACATGGCCGCACAGTTTAGGATCGCAAAGTTGCATCTGAACAAAACCACAAGAGTTCTGGAACAATGTTCTTTGGATAGATGAGACCAAAGTGGAGATGTCTGGCCACGGCACCACAGGACCTGAGAACCTTGCAGTCATTTGACTGACCATAAACTCCTCTGTATACCAAAGTGTTATAGAGTCAAGTGTGAGGCCATCTGTTCAACAGCTAAAGCTTGGGCCAAACTGGGTCATGTAGCAGGACAATGATCCCAACAGTAGCAAATCTGCAACAGAATATCTGAAAAAGAAGAGAATGAAACAATGTGTTACAATGATCCAATCAAAATCCAGACCTAAGCCTGATTGAAACGATGTGGCGGGACTGTGTAAATGATGTGAGGGACTGATAAAGTCCTACAGAACACAAATGCTTAGTTATTGCTGTTAAAGGTGGTTTTATAAGCTACTGAATCATGGGGTTCACTTAGTTTTTCACATTGTTGTGCTGTTTGTCCAGTTACCGTATATGCTAAATACCAGCGTTACCATAATTGCTTGTTTTTCAGTTAAAAGTAGGGTTCAGATCAAACACCCTGAAAGTTCAACATATCAGTGCTTTCATCAGCCACAGTGTTAAAAAATGTAGTGAACACTACCAGTTGCAGTGTTATACTGAACGAGAACTTTTAGACAATGCTTACTGTTGATTGGGTAACAATAGAGTTATTTTCAGACTATTAGCTGGCTGACTTTGAAGACATTTGTTAGTGTTGATTTTTTAATATGGAGTCTGTAAAGAGTGAGAAGTGATTACATAAGAAGAGTGTATCTTGAATTGTCACATAATGGGAACGCTAAGTGGAAAACACAGGAATCTTTTCACAGCATAAACATCACACCCCCATGACAAAGAGGCTTGGGACAGGTGCTCAGATAACAATAAAATAAAGGACTTGTGATTAGGGATGGGAAATGAGAACCTGTTCTTATAGAGAACCGGTAACTCTCTAATTAGAGCCAAGGAGAACCTAATGACAATAAGTAAGAGAATCGATATTGATGATGGAATCAGAATCGCTTAATTCTCATCAATTCCCATCCCTACTTGTGATATAATTGATTAACTGGTATGACTGTAGTGATGTGTCACTTAACTGCGTTAAAAATGTAAAGTTATTTCAGTAACATGTAACACCTAACACTAGACACTAGGAGCTACTGCTGCTAACATGATATCCCATTTCTCCGAGCACCTGAAGGACAAACAAAGCTAATCTCTATAAGCAGAATCCTACAAAGCATTATGCAGATTTCTGGTACTTGGTAATTCTGGTTTCTGTTTAGATTCAGTTTTTGCATGGCCTTTAGAGATCCAAATAGTTATTATTGGAAGTATAGCATGTGGGGAAATGCGTCGGTTTCGGCCATCAGGTATAATCTGATTAGGTTTTTTGCTTTTGATTTGCTTTTTAAACTTCAATTCAGTTCAATTTTATTTATGTAACTCAAAATCCCAATAACAGTTACATCAAGGCACTTCCCTTTGTTTAGATATGGAGACAATGAGACAGTGAGCAAAAAACTGACATTTTGGGTCAGATACACCAGAAGCCCAGATAAACTGATCATTGCCAAGTCAAACATTCTCCTTTTGTGGTTTGCGTTGCATTGCAGATCGCCACCACATTTTTCTGTGAAGTGCTCTTTGGGATGGTTTTTATCAACTTTGCTGTCAGGTTTGTGGCAATATCAAAATAATAATAATAAAAAAGTGGGTACATTTAAAGCAAGATTAGAATTTTCAGCTATTTAAAGTGGAGATTTACCCAGCTCAGGTTTGCCAGGGGCCCAGCTGTTATAGGGGCACAATGGACAGGTCCCCAGTCTGCCGCAGGGCTAACGCAGTCTATGACAGACTATTCATGTTCACATCTACAGCCAGTTTAGCACCACCAGGTAACATAACAAGCATGTTTTTGGACTGTGGGAGGAAGCCAGAGTAATGGGAGAAATCCCACACAGACAGAGAACATGTCTGATGGTGGATTCAAACCCAGAACCTTCTTGCTGTTAGGTGATGGTGCTAACCACTGCACCACCGTGCTGCCATTTACAGTAAGGTATACTAAGGTACAAGCAATATGATGTGTAGTGAAACAAATATGATTTTTCCAGAAAAGTAATAGGTAATGAGTAATGATGATCCAAAACTGCACTTCCCATCAACTTTACTGTGCATCATAGTGTCTTTCAGCCCATTGTTTTCAGCTTTGGCACCAACTTTTACATTGATTCTGCTCTTATGTGCATTGTTTTTGACAGCAACCAGTTGCTATGTAAAAATGCTCTAAGAAATCACTGTGCACCAATCAGAAGACCAAGTTAGCAACTACTTAGTGAGCATAGTGGAGCGTTTCACATCTGATGAGTGGCAGATAAGGCCTTTTTAAATGAGTTATTATTCAACTGTAAAGCCTTAACGAATATTTACTGATCATAAGATACAACCAGTTATTAAGAGAGAACCACAATGATTTCAAACATCAATGTCTTTGTAGGCGTCATAAGCAGCTGTGTGATTGCAGTGTCTCAGGTGAGTCTGACTCAAATGAAAATGAAAAAAAAAGTCTGGAGGTGTGGAGCTAGAAAGAAGCGGGACCTCTGTATCTACTGCCGACTGAGCTTCTGAGTTGCGTTACAGGTAATGTAGGCGGCAGGTTTTGACAAGGAAGATGAATGTGTGGAATTATAAAACGTAGTCTCTGGCTCGGTATTGATTTTGATCCCTTTCACAGATGTAATGGTGAAAAAAGGGATTTAAAGAAACGCAGTGGCGCTGTCAATCAAACGTCATCTGTCAGCTTCGCTGAACCCGTTGTAAAGTCGACCTTTGCAGTCGTGAAAGGAGCAGCTCGGCTCCAATCCAGAGATCCAGAAAGAAAAAGTCTTCTGTTGATCGTTCAAGTCCCGAAGGCAAAAATCCAAATCCAAAACTGCCCGTCCCTCCCCCCCCCCCCCCCCCCCCCCCCCCCCCCCCCTTTTCCCGG
>VVHJ01002741.1:39565-51789 GCA_015107715.1 Tylochromis polylepis | reverse complement strand
CAAGCTTGTAATTGCGCGTACCTCGGTCATCATGTTTCCTTGATGAAAATTTCATTTACATGTGAATTATGTATTAACTATGCATAATGCACTGATGGAATTTCACTTTTTCCCCTCAACAAAACTCATGAAAGTTGTTTTTTTTTTAAGTATTATTTTTCAGCCATGTCTGATGCTTGCAATAAAGAAATTCATGCAAAATCTTTTCCAAACACCATAACAAGATTTACAAACACTCTTGATCGGCATGATACAAAATAAGCAGACCTCTGTGAAATGTGTCGACCATAATATATTGCCTCACCCACATGCATCACTCTGTTTAGGTTGAGATGCTTTACAGCAGCCTTTCAGTGGTTTGCAAAGAGTGTATTAGTCATTCCTTTAAAAGCCCGAGGCAGGCACTGAGATTTGACCACACTTGAGTATGCGCCAGCCGCAGTCTCCAGAAGGACGTTTTGAGTGCAGGGGGTGTGGGAACATGTACAGTATTGTTTTCTGTGAAAGAAAGCAAGGTTGCTTTTTAAATTAGACAGCATGCAATCTTCTTTGCCAAACACACACACACATTTGGGTGTAGATTAATAATTGACATGAAGAAAAAGAAACCTCTTCTTAACTTATGGTAGGTTGTAGCCCAGTTCTGAAAACCCTGATAAAGAGTGCTTTGAGTACTGGGGAAAATTTAGTTAAAAAAAGAAGAAGAAGAAAAAACCCTTGACAGCAAGCAGCACATATTACCACTGCGGGGACCATAATTTCTTTCCCCTGTATTAGGCTTCTCAGTAGTACAGTAAAAAAATAACAGGAAGCTGAACCTTTTCACACTTTGTTGCAGTTTTTTTTTCTATTAAATTACAGCTAAAAATATCAGGCATGAAAAGTCACTCATTGAAGTAAAGTGAATAGCTTTGCGTGTTTCTTTTTTATCTGTAATTGTTAATTACAGTTACGAAAAAAAACACTGTAACTCTAACACTATAGTACTAAAATGTCAAAAAGTCCGAACAATCTTTAATCGATTTCCTGCCCATGTTTAAGATAAAAAAACATTGCCATTTAAGAAGATCAAAACATGTGAGACGTTTCGCAAACTGCATGCAGTATTTTCAAACTTAGTGCGACTTCTATTTTGCAGCTCTCTCATACGATATGTGTGAAAGAGAGAAAAAGAGAACGACGACAAGAACAGCGACTAAAGTGCAGAAGGAGAATATGATATCAATACTAAGATTTAGCCAGCAGGGAGAGGATGTAGAGGCAGTAGCTGGCACGTTCAGAAGATTGGCAGCAGGGAACAGATGGTCAGAAGGAGAAAGGAAACATGACCAGGATGTGTAGTTATGCAAAGATAAGCAAAGGAGGTGCCGAGAGTGCTGATGAGCTATGAGACACTGGCATCCTAATTCTGTGCATAACACAGCTATCCAAGTATCAAAACTTTTCATGAGGTGGGAGACTGCTAAATAAGTTGTGCAATGCTTGGAAAACTCGGTGCTCATTGTTTCTGATTTAGTGTGTAATGAATAAAAGCTGATAGACAGCAGATGTGGCACTGCCTGTTTTGCTTTATGATTGATGGAGCTGTTTGAGCTTAGATGTAATACATCAATATATCTGACAGATATAGTCATGATATTAGCATCATTTTAGTTTTATGTTATATAACGCTCACCTTCTCTGATGAGTGTTATTTTCTTTCAGGTGTCATAACTATGATAACAACAGATGTACCTGAGCTTGAATCTTCAAATGCAAAAATCAAACAGCTGTATACTAATGGCGTTGCTTCAGGCAGTGAAGGGTAATAAAGGTAAATAACAGCAACACTGAGCTGCATGTTAAGAAAACAGAGACTGGGAGCTCAAAACCTCAGTGTTAATCTTGTGCAAGTCCATAACAAAGTAATTCTGGCCCCAATAAGAAGCAAGTGAGGAAATCACCATGGGCAGCTAAATCCTGAAATCAGCCCATTTTCCATGCAGTCGTCTGTGAGAACACCAGCTGCCGTGGGCTATCGTGGACGTGAGCCCTGAAATAAAGCACTTTACTCTGCATAGGGCACCAGGTTTTGTTTGTATCGGCATGGATGAAGAGATGGAGAGGGGAGCGTCTGCTTAAATATGGCTCCGCACCGGTCCCACAGGGCGATGTGTGCCCTTGAAAAGATCCTTGGTTTGTAAAGTTAAAACAAAAGGCCAGTATTGATTCAGTTATTATAGCTCTACACTCCTGGACCTGTGCAGTAATCATACAGTAATTACCAAGCAACTCTCCTCGCCTAAAGATGACCCTTCCTTCAGTAGAAGTTTCAGCAGAAAACAAGGCAGTGGTCTTTTGTTTCACCATGTTTATTTATCTTTTCATTCGGAATTAATGAGGCAGTCTAACTTTCTATTCTGTGATGTGAGTAATATGGCTTTGTGTTGCGGTGCTGTTCTTGGTATCCTTGTAAGCGCTTTCAGATTAAATGATGATGAAAAATTTCACTAAAGCACAAACACTTTCACAGCTAAAACTGTAATATATCAGACTACTTGAAATCTGAGGGCATACAGGGCTTTCAGGGAATAACGTGTAAATCTTATTACTCTTGTTTGACCTATGAAAAAACCTCAACTTTCATTATACATGAAACACTGCTCAAGGTTTTGCCTCGTACTTTGGCGAGCTTTATTTCAACAGTTTTGAGCAACAAAGTGTACTTGTACAGGTTTAATAGTTTGAATGGACAACATGGTTATCCCAGGGCCTGTTACAGCTCACTAACTTACCTAGATAAAACACAGACAAAGTGATTAAAAAACAAAAACAACATCAACCATTGTTCAAGATGCCTTATCATGTGCGTGGGTTTTGAGTTGTGATCTCGACCACCTGTGGACTATATCTGAGTATACTTGGATGACTCTAATTACAAGTGAAAATTTTATTACACAACTCAGTGGTGTTGCGCTCAAACTACAAATTAAAGTTAGTGATGATTTGATATTTGGAACCACAGCTGTGCAACATCTTAAAATCAATTCCTTGTAATGCAATCAAATCCAAAGGCTATTCTAGCCACATTCGCACTTTTTATGCTATTTTTGATCTTATCATATGACATCCCATGAGCATCAAAGGGAAAAAAAAATTAACCAGTTATTTTTATGTGTTATCCAGATGTGTATTGCATGCCATGGCCGGGAAATTTTGTAACATCCTCGATTAACACGTTCATCTGTCCAGGACTGTAAAGAAATCATTAATCAAATGCAATATTTTTTACAGAGTGCAGCAGTCACTGCAATGTTGAGTTGCACAGAAGTCTTAACCTATGTTCAGTGATGAAAACCCCCCCCCCAAAAAAAAAAAACGAGTGGGATATTCTCTAAAAAAACCCTGATGATGAAACCCTCTGCTGGATAACTTGTTTACAAAATAACTTAACCTTCTTTATGGTTTTCCTTCCAAAGCCTAGAGAGAGTGAATCATATGGAAAGCAAACAAAGACCAGCAGCCCACAGGAAAGTTTTACCTTAGTAAAGCATGAATTGTGAGATTTTTTATTCAGATCTATGAACTGTTTAACTGCACAGCAGTATAGTTTATAGTTCCTGTGAGTTCAGTCTCAGTATCATAGGAATTTTAATCAAGTTTTTTTTTTTTCCACTTCTGATGAGGCCACCAATGAGTAATGACCATTCAAGGTCTAAAGTTACTCTATAGTCATCTCTATATGAAACACAAGTCTAATTGCCATGTCCGATAACAAAAAGGTATATCAATGATATATTTTTTGATGATATACTGTAATTGATTTGGAGAAGAGGAAGAGGAAAAGAGGAAGAACACAAAGATGATTCATGAATGTAGTGAAGGAAGACATGCAGAGGGATGGTTTGACAAGGAGAGGTGAGATGGAGGCATCCATGGCGAGCCCTAAAGAGAGCACCCAAAAGAAGAGGGAGAAGAAGCAGCAGAAGAAAATCAGCTTAATTGATTAAACAAATATTTTCTTCCATTTTATTGGAAAAGGGTAATTAGAATAAAATGTGTAATATAATATACATTCCCAGACAAGATGTTTGAATGTTTAGCTCTAATTTTGCTGCATATACTGAAAATTTCATACAATGCTGACTTGCATGTTGTTTCCCTGGTGCAGAAAGCACGTTGTTAGATGTAACTATTCCCAGTGTCCTATCAATAAGGCAAAAAACAGATGGAATTGCCTTCTCACCAGCAATTAATAGTAAATGTTCTTACAGGAATAAGAAAAAGTCCCAAAAGAATATAAAGCTTTCATTGTGGGCCATTTTTTAAGTTCGAGCATGAGAGAACAGCTGTTATTTCCCTGAGGAGCATTGATAGGGTAAAAATATGTATGTCTGCTACACGGGATTATGAAATTTGATATCCAAAACTTCAGCGCGAATTTTAAATATTTTATCAGGATTCTGTTCTGCAGTCTTTTTTTTTTTTTCTAGTGACAAAAACACTTACATGGTCCACGTCCTAATCCTGGATTCAGTACTTCATCATTTAGATAAAGCATTCAGGCTTTATGACTTCTGTCATTCATATCCTCACTGAAATTGATTGTGCATACTGTATCTGGATTGGTTGCTTTTCAGTCAGTGAGATCAGTGCTATCAGTGGCAGGTTCATGCAAACACTGTAATTCATCTTGGCCTAAACTCTCTTCTCCCTGGTTTTAATATCTCTTGTGGACTTTGCAGTCTTGAACAATAAACAACAAAAAAGAAGAAAAAAAAGTGCATTGTGTCATAACAGGTACTTGGAATTCTCAAGTGTAAGCTGGTGACCTTGTTAAATCTGACGGTATAAACACAACAGGGCATTTTAAATGGTACAAATCAAAGAATGCTATGCACTATAATGCCTGGGAGATAAATACAAAGGGGAACATGCTCCTCTGCATTACAGATCTGTGTCAGCACTGTGTGCTTTTCTGCTGAACTCACATGGTCAATAAATCCTTGCTGCTGAAAAGGTGCATGAGTAGAATTCTACTCTCAAGGATCTAATGAAATGACGAGGAACTGACCTTCAGGACTCACGGGATTGATTCTTTACCACCATCCTCATGGTAATTGTATAGGTCTGTGCTGAATTATAAGTGAGTTGTACAGAGAATGTATGTCACACAAGAGCACTCAGTCCTTCAAGGTTTACAGTTCAGAAAGGCATCGGTGGTTCCGCAGGGATTAGAGATGTGAATGGCTCGAAGTTAAAAGGCTAAAGGCATCAGCATACAAAACAAAATGAGAGCACAAAGAAAATCCCCCCCATTTTCGCCATTCAGAATAAAAACCTACAATAACTACAATAAGCTGGAAAACACTGCATTAACTTCTGGTTTGCAATGAAAATGAGTGATCCAAATGATTGATTAGAGAATGAACGGTGGAGCTTCGTCTATCATTTCCAGTGACTGATACTGCAAAAGGAAAAACAAATGGTTTAAAATTGGGGGCTGTGCCACAGCTTTTCTCAGGTGGTACAGCCAGATCAGCAATTTGATTTGAAGTGGGAGTGGCGTAGAAGAGCACTGTGCAAAATTGAACCAAATTCGCCCAGCAGCATGTTAAACCATGTGTAAAATCCTTGCCGTCGGCTTAGAAAATGATCCCCTGGCTGGAGCAGCCGTTTCCTCACACCTCTGTCTTTCGGGATGGCCACACTCATTTCTCTGCACCTCTCCAAGGGAACCTTTGAAGGAAGAGGGATGTCCGGGTGCCCATTAACCTCCCTCGTGCCTGCGACTCCCGACATGCACCGAGACACCAGGTCACAACCTCTGTGAAAGCAAATGCATTTTCACACAACATGGCCACGTGTTTCTGTTGTTACTAATGGTGCTCTTTCGCTGTTAAACTTTTCCAAATGATGTTGTTGTTGTTGTCTATCTTGCAGTGGCAGTTATTTCAAGTTCTCTGGTATTGACATCAGAGCTTGTTTGCCTGCTCATAAAGCCTTTATGGCTCTGGGGTAGCTGTTTAGAACTGTCTAAAATTGTCAAATTAGCGCTGCTAGCTGTGGGCATATTTTAATGCATTAAATCTCTGGCGTGGTGGTTTCTGCACTCTTGCACTTCAGTCTACTGACACTAAACACAGAGCAAGGATTCTCAACTTCAGGGCATTATGGAGGCTCTGTGGTGGCCAGCACTGGTTCCTTATATTTTTTCCCCCCATATGTGTAAACTATAATCATATTCCTGCAGAGGCCTTTTGTTCTGCTTTGGTGTTCAAGAAATGATGAGAGTAACAAAAAACTTGTCACATGACTACTGAGGTCCCTTCTAGAAACGGATGTATCAAAGTAACTGTGCTCCACGGCGTAATTGTTTCTACAGTTTACCGGAGATCAGAACTATTTCTAGGTGTTCTCCATTGGTGAAGCGTCTTCATTAGTCAAAAAGCGTGGGCGGGACTCTTGCTCTCTGCAGCGAGTCAAAGAGAAAGGCAATAAAGGGAGGCAGGATCTGCACTTTGCCGACGAGCATCTCTGCCGTCCTGCTTCACTACAGTGATCACTGCCCCCTGATCTGCGAAAAATACACAGGGACTCCTCAGAAAAAGGCAAGAGTTTATCAATGTAACTCCGGTCAGTCAGAAACTGCGCCGTTCACCTGGATAAGTCCACCTTGACGAGAGAAGAGATAAAGACAGAATAAAAAGAGTCAAACGCGAGTGGAGTGTTGACGTAGAATTGCGAAGGAAAAGAGAAGAATATGATTGTCAAGCAGTACTTGATCTTCATCCTTTACAGCCTCTGTGCAAGCGTCTTTAAAGGTGAGCACTGGATGTTGCTGTATAGACGGGCGTGGTGTGCGGGGAGGTGGCGGGTGCGTGAAGTGTAAAGATCATATGTGATTATGTCACACGTGAGTGCAAGTATTCGATGAGGAGAGAGTTGATTTTCCTATAAAACGACGTGTTTGCGCAGCAGTTTTAGGCGCAGGACGAGCTGTCGTTGTTCACTGTCAGAGCCGAGTGTGCTGGAATGCCTGGAAGTTGAATTGTGCGGTGCAATGAGAAGCAGAATGCGGCTGCACAAGTTTTTTGCATCGGCGACAACTTAGATATTGCACTCCCTCCGGGATTAAGTGACAGATAAAACACCGTGCTGCGGATGAGTCGATTACTGTCGCGCATGGTTGCTCGGTTCATCCGTTTAGGCTGTGGTCGCTGAAACTGACAGAGCAAGACCAAAAAAGGAGGAAAAAAAGGAAAAAAAGAAAAGAAAAATGTTACAGTAACCGGTGGCTTGTGTCTTCTTTGCTGTGAGTCCGGTGTCATTGAGTGGATTATGATAAAGCCACGCCATCACGTTTGTTTGTGCGTTTTGAATCATTCCAAACATGACTTTAAATGACTGAATTCACAAAGGTGATAACAAGTCTTCGATGTGGCAAAGGCTACATTTCCGTTAAGCGTTCGTTTCGGGGTGCGCACTCTGTTAAATGTAGGCAGAACAGTGCATGCGTGTGTGCTTGTGTGTGTGTTTTAGGAGGCACAAGCCATGTAGTCACTCATTCAGAGTTGGGCGGCTGAGGACGCAGGTAAGGTTGCATGCATGACGCTTCTCTGCAGCCAGGGATCGTTGTCGCCTCATGACGAGTCCCCAACTCCCCACAGACTGTCCCGCTCTTGGACATGCTTGCGCAGCCACCGCCCTATAGGCGACCAGTGCGCATAACGCCTACCGGAAGGGGTGGTGGGGGGATGCTGTCAAGGGGTTTCATATGAGAAACTACCATATCTAAGCAGTTAAATCCCCGTCTTACTCAGTTTAATAACGTATTGTCCCACATGACATTGATGACATTGTCAGTGCTGATTCAGTACACTGTGCTGTTAATAACAACGAGAATGACCTATGATCATCCTCATCAGGTTAACTCGGCCTGTGGTTTAATTTCCATAAGTCTGAGGCTGACTTATTTTGTTGAGCAACTCCATGAATGATGCCACAACCACCACAGACCATCAGATCATTAGAGCACCTTTAAACAATAATATATATGTCAGGTTTACTTGCACATCACATCATTGCATTAAAAATCAGTTTTTAAATGAATCAGTTTTTCCAGTATGAGATCATGTTACTGTCAAATAGCCTTTTTTCCCCTCATGACTGTTATGTGTTCAATAAACTGCATAGTTGGAACTCTTTACTGGACAGCCTAATGGTGATAAATCTTGTGAGACTGACTTGCAAATTTATCTTTAAATTGCAAAATACCTATTTAATTTTCCTTGATGCACGTTGCCTTGTGCTATTCTTGCTGTCCTTTCCTTCAGCAGGATTTTGTCCCACCCTTTTACCTGATCTCACTGAGCTGTGGAAATTGAAATTCCATTATGAGGTGTGTACAGCTGTGATCTAATCATACATACAGCCACTTCCACCTCCCGCCATGTTGCCTTAAGATGTGACCCCACTGAAGAGGAATATGAATTGGAGTTAAATGACCATGTGTGATTTAGCATGCTTTGGAGTCCATTAACTATAAACTGTGGAATGTTACATAACTGCTCATTTAAAGTGCTCTTTTAAAAAAAACAAAGCATGCTTTTTTTAGTTGACTTTCCATTGTCTCTGCAACCTTTTTCATCAGTTCAAGTCAGTGTAGTTTGGAAATTAATTTGCTGACACATGAAACTTGATTTTTGTTTTAAATGCTGCCTGGTATTGCATCACCAACCACTGGGAAAACGTCGCTTTAATAGTGCATTCAGTCTGAGCATTGACCTCCAAAAAGCATTGCCTTTATAAGCTGTCTTGTAGGAAAATGCATTTACCTGTAAATACACCTATCAGTCATGTTTAAAAGGAGGTGAAAAAGACTGAAAACATCCAAATGGAAGAGTTTGTCAAATAGTCCTTGCTTACAGAGCCTTACCCAGCAAAAACAAACAAGTGGACTTAAAACTCTGTGTCCCAGATTTACTTTCTTAAGCATATTTAATATGTTTGCAGAATATTTTCAAAGCTATATTGAAATGAATAATAAACAGTTGGTTGGTAGAAAAGACGTACTTGGTCTAAAAACCTATGGTATGCTTTGGAAAAGAAGGATGTGAATTGTAATTATTGGGATACATGGAAAACTCCTCATAGTTAGTGTAAGCCTGTGATGATGCTCAATTAATAAGTATTAAAAAAACGTTTATATTTACTGTAAATGTCAGATGCAAATTATAAATATATTTTTGGACAATACCAAAAGTCAAAAAATCGAATATGTCAGTATTGGAGGTTAATGGTGGTTTGTTTACACAGTGGACAGAAATTTGCTTGACTAATCATTCAACTGTCTCTCTTGCCTCCAAAATACATCGGCAGTTTAGGGGTAGATGCAATGTCCCAATTTTGTTTTCTTTTTTTTTTTTTCTGAAATGGCACAAATATCTCTTTGCCATTTTCCAGCAACTAATCAGATACAGTTCTGTCATAAATTAGACAGTGAAGGAGTGTTCATTAACATATCGTTAACACTGGGTAGTCTTGGTGCTTAACTCTGTCATAACACTGACTGAAAACAAAAAGTGAAACAAAGGTATCCGCCTTCTACTCTCAGTCTGGATTTTGTAGATTTAAAAAAAAACAAAAACCATGCAGTACTGACAATCACTCTAACGTGTAGCAGTTAGCACATTCAGCTAACGTGAAAATTCCTTGGTTTGAGACCAGGCGAATACACAAATTCCTGGATGCCCTTACGTCAGGAAAGGCATCTGGTGTAAAAATCTGCCAAATCAAATGTGCATCCATCTGCTGTGGCGACCCCTTGTGAAGCAGCCGAAAGAAGCTTCTCAATACTGAAAACCACTCCCCCAGAAAACAATTACATACATGGCTTATGGAATCCATTTTTACAGCCTATAGTAAGGTTTTAAAGTTGCATGTAGTGATGATGATGTGAACAAGTGCATGTAAAATTCGCCAGTGTCTCACCTTTAAAAAAAGAGAGCATGGCTACCTCTTCTAAAAATAGAGCTTTTCTCACGTGCTGAAACTTATAAAAGCCTTTGTTTTTACCCAAACCAGAATGTTATGTGGCTAACTCTAACCGAGGTTTTTCTTTGCGTATACTTAACTTCACAGCAAAATGGTGAAACTTCGAAAATGGTGCAAGATTCAAGTCTGATTTTTCAGTCTCCTTGTCAAAACATTGGCTGTATTTGTATCACCTGCTGACCAATCTCCCAAATGCTGACCTTTTCTCTCTTTTAAAGTTTACGTTGACCTATTATGGAAGCACTTGCTTTTAGATAGTAGAAACAATTTGGTTGAATGCTTAGTTTGAAGACTCTGTGTACTCTTACCTTTTCAGGAGAAAGACATAGTGTTGCTGCCTTTCTGGGAAAATATGTCTCCCCCAAAATTAAATTAAGAATGTTGTTTTCGTGTATGAGAACCTGACTTTTAGGAGACAGGACTGAATTAATGAACTCTCTTTTTCTTTTTTTTTCTTTTTTTTTTTTAGAGGACATAGGAGACAAAGTAGTTTTGTTTTATTCTAATTTCACTTCTTGGTAATTTCAGAGAGCCACAAAAAAGTACGCTTTTCCCCTTTACATCTACACATTCTTTTAAATTGACAAGATCTTTAAATGTCTCGCAATGTAGTTTTGTTAGAATAAAGCTATAAGCATCATTATCAAACACAGCAGTGGTAATTTGAAAAGATAAATAGGCAACTGTAACACAGTCCACTTTGCATCAGATTTGGGGTAATGAATAGGCAGAGAACAGGGCACAGAGAGTTTTATCATCTTGCCCAGGAGCTCTGACAGTGCCCGCTTCAAGGGCTTCTTAAATATTGATGATATGAGACTTAGGTTAGACTTAGATGCATCCAATGGCCAGGCCTGTGCCCCAGGACTCTAAAACCTAAAGTTCTGTCTTGGTGGAAATGTGAGAAGTCGAGCAACAAATGAAATCTACACAGCTAGAAAAGACAGGGTACATTCTGTGCTACATGGTCACCCAAATTTGTTATTTAAATAGCCAGATTTAAAAAAACAAAATGCACCGAGAAAATGATTTCATGCAAAATACACACAGGTGGACAATTACAAGATACATGTGCCAGGAATTCTTTAAAAAATTGGTTTGTAGCAGTAGTTTGTTGCAGATATTTAAAGAATTCCCTATCTGGTTTTGCTCATTATTAAATGAAATCCTGATATACTAGTACACAGAAATCCGGCGTGCATAGAAAACTGATGCTACACTCATTCAAAGCTTACCCGTTTAACAAATTTCACTGAACAGTTTTTGAGATATCATAGCCTGTAACAGACAAATAAACAAATGGGACTGAAAACATAACCTCCTCAGTGTAAGCAATAAGGTGCAGCATTTTCTGTGTGATCACAGCCTAATCGACAGTTAAATTGCAGTGCTCCGCATCACACACTGCAGTGATTCTGTAGACGACTTCAGCCTCAGCAGCTCTGTTCATGCTCTGTAATGCTGAGACTTATTTCATGCAGACTCATCCTTCTAAGAACAACCACACTATTAGAATTTGCCTAAATTTGTTGCTGAGCTTATTTATGGCTGTAGCCCATAGACTGCTGTACTGCCCAAATGTTTTAAATGCTTCTATGGCCGAATATGTTATATGGCGTACTCTTTATTGGAAGGCCTGCCTTGTTCTCCTGCTTTGGGTGTGACGACGATGATGTTGTTCCCATACTGTATCTGCACTGGTGTTAACCTACATAGAGATAATGGTGTATCACTGCAGTATCACTGTATATTTCCCAAAGGCAGCAAATAAAGACAGACTTGTCAGAGGCACGTAAGATGGAAGGCTAATGCTAATTAGCCACGTGGTGTTGCCATGCTTAGCCACTTTGCAGACCTTGGGTTGGTTGTGTCATAGATGTACTGTAGGTCTTATGATCTTCACATTTCCTTGTTGGCCACAGCTTCTCTGGTTCGGTCTGACATTCCCTCTTCTCAAGTGTTTCATCACTTTCTTTCATACAGAGCCCAAAAAGCTCCCATACCACCAAGGGAACTTTTCTTTTGTTTGAGCACCGAGTCTTTCATCATTTCTAATCTTGTAAGACATTTGGGCAAGTACACCCTCCAGGTGACGTTGGTATGTGTTTGACCATTGTGTGTGTGTGTGTGTGTGTGTGTGTCTGTGTGATGGGAGATGAAAATAGGGTTGGGGGCTTAATGAGGGCAAA
>VVHJ01002741.1:16411-39545 GCA_015107715.1 Tylochromis polylepis | reverse complement strand
GCCGTTTGTTTGTTTTTGTCCATTGTGTGTGTGTGTGTGTGTGTGTGTGTGTGTGTGTGTGTGTGTGTGTGTGTGATGGGAGATGAAAATAGGGTTGGGGGCTTAATGAGGGCAAAGCAGAAAAAAATGAAAGTGTTTCTTTATTCATGCATTTTAACCACTATCAAAATGACAGTTAGCAAAGCTACAGATATAAAGAGACAAGGTGATTGAGGATGAATGATTTCTTCATAATGTACAGGAAAAATCTTTTCCCTGATTAGTGAGGGAATTGAGGCTAGTCATTAAAAATGCAAAAGTGCCTTGTAAAGTCTTTGATAGCTCCTTTACCTATTTGTGAAGAGAAAGAGGAGAGTTAAGAGCTGTGTTGTGAATATTAAATGTTTCTTATTTGTGAACAATATAGAGTGCAACAGTGAGGTTTTGGAGGTAAAAAACCCATTCATATTCTCCATATGGACTTTGATTATGAGCCATAGCATTATAACCATCCAAAATAGACTTACTATGAGTTTTGACACTGAACTGATGGTATGTGCTCCTGTAGAAACCACAAGTCTGTATGATATCAACTTTTTCCCAAGAAAAGCCTGTTTTATTCACAACTCTGTGGAAAACAACTACTTTATCCACAGTTCTAAACTGAAATATTGACACTGACATTGGTCTCTGTTACTATGGAAATTTTTAAACCCACAAATGTCAGCTTGCTTAGTGTGCGCAAAACTACAGAAACCATGAGAATGGTAACTGCAGTCAGAAACAGTACCATGCTGGTAACTAGACTATGCTTACAACACACAACACAAAAAAGCCCCCTTCAAAATGATTACAACACTGAAATTATGCAAAGGATTGATTTTGAAAAGGTTAGTGGTCATTTGGTAGGGATTTGTAATTCCTTATGGGATGAGGGGGTTCTTCATCCTGTAATGCTTTACCCCTCAGCCGTAAAAATGCTGATTGGATATTGTCGTCACCCTGCCGGGCGGGTGACACGAACATCCAAATTTGTGAATGCGGTGACTCGAGCACGAACAACGCAATCTAGGAGTTTCAAATTGATACCATAGGTGTATCTACCAAAAATCTCCATGACCTTAACCTCAAGGTTAGGGGTCAGAGGTCAGGTTTTCTGAAAATCTTGTGACAGCTTGCCAGCCTGTCGCTGGAGCTGACTCCTCTGGTTGCTAAAAGAAGGAAAATACTCTTATGGTCTCATCTGTTATTGCAAGCCTTATTTACTAAAGCATGCCAGTCATTTTGTAAATTAAGATATGACCAGTTTGGGTCAAATAGAAGATAAATTAGGGTATGCCAAAGTGTATGTCTACAGTAGAATGTACTGGAACACTGAAGGAGATGCTCAAAATAATGCTGATGGCCAAAATGTTTGGTTTGAGGCTTAGAGGAAAGACTTCACTTGCCACTGGCTGTTATATATATCATGGTGGTTCTGTCCATTTTTTTATATACATGCAGTCTATGGTTCCATCTATATAACACTAGACTAGATCACAAAGACCTTGGTTGGTTACCTATAGTACTCCACCCCCACCGCCATAAACATTCCAGATTAGAGAGAACATTTAATAATTTACAGTTTGTTATTCTGTTATACTAGATTTACTGAAAATCTAATTTATAGCTCTTACCAAAAAAGTAAGACTCATTAAATGTACTAAAGAGATACACATAATTATGCAAACATTATATAATATTATATGTTTTCATTTGCACTCATCCATATGGAAATTCCAAAACACAAGCAAAATAACACAAATTCAGTTCATTTATTATTTTTGGTCAGTGTGCAAGGCTCCCACCTCTAACAATTTTGCTTGCACCGAGATAAAAATAATGCAAACAGTTCACAAAGTATAAAGCAAAATTCTAAGTAAATAAATTTCGGAGGATATGATTCAATCAAGCGTCAAAGGGTCTGCTTTTTGCTTTCGCGTATAGTCTGCAGTTGTCTGGGGCTTCACTACTGTGTCCTATTATAGGATGCTGTGAGGAGTGTGGTTATTTCTTCCGTTAGAATGTTTGATTCCAACGGCAGCTTTCACTGCTACAACGGTGTACATAGATATCAATAACTGTCCTGCCTGCTGATTTATCATTTTGAGTGTAATATAGGATGGCAGCCGGTGCACCATTTCTCATTTCTTTTTTTTCTTTTTTTCTGAGAATCGAGTTTTGTTCCAGCATGGACTGAAGTGTATTTAAAATCGCTTGAAAAAATACATATTGGACCCAAGCAAAAGTAAACCCCTAAATGTCACACACAGGGAACCTGTGAGCGTATGCATGGGAGCATCTCCTGTGGGTTGGAATAATCAGTCAGCAGGAATAAGCTGGCTGAGCTGAAGGCAAGGTATGGCAGAGGAAGGTGGTTTACATTCACGGATACCCGTTCACCACTACTGAGGGTTAGCTTATCCCTGCAGATTGTCTCCCAGCTGCCAAGTGCTGGCTCTGATGCTGTGCTTTATGCCACTGCAAATGGTAATCCAGTAAAGGGGACAAATGTGCTCCAAAAGAGCCGCTGCTGCCCTGCTTGCTTTCTGTTGACAGATATACATCTGTAGGGATAAGCCTCAAGCCAGAGGCAAATGTGCTCAGACAAGTGGGGAAGGGGCCTTAAGATTAGCAGCTCACTGCCTCAACTATATTCTGCGTGCTGTCAGTCTCTCTTTGCCAAGCTCTTTGTCATAGCACTTTTACACACCATGCCCCCTCTGAGTGGGTATAAGCTCAGCAATGAAGCTGATAGACTGAAAGGGCAATTACACTATTAAAGATTATTTTGACCTGTATTTAAACGAAAAAGGTTAAGAGATTTTTCTACTTGCCAAGAAGCCTGTTCCAAGATACTCATGATAAGTCTAATGCCACTATTGGTCACACTGAAAAGTGGTAAAAGCAGTACTTACATCAGTTGCTGGCTGCTGAAGAGGTGCCTGTGTTCACACATCTTAAAGGGGTATCCAATATAAAACAGAATTTACATATATTCCTATGATTTCAGACAGATGAGTCAAAACATTTCCCACTTCCCGCTAAAGCTGGGGCCTATGGAGCATTTGAAGTGTTATGTCATCAAATCTCAGGTTTTATACTGTGAGACTTCATAGTCGGGAGAGGATATTATATCATCATTTGCAGCCACATTGAGCATTGGAATAAAATAGCTAGAAGTTCACTGTGCAGGTGATGATGCTGACCCCGCAATTCTCTGTAGCTATCAAACAAATAATAGAAAAAAATGAGATTGTGGTGTAAACAGAACTGAGTAAACACCTGCAAAGAAAAATCAAGCGTCTCAATGTTGCAGTATTTTCACTGTTTCTGGGATTAAGTTGTAATGCCATTTACCTTTTAAAGGTTTAAACATCCTTAACAAACAGCAGAATTGAGCCTAGTGGACATTTATTTGATATTGTTCTACAGTACCTCAAGGCTCTCTAACTCTTTAATGGTAAGCTACACATTCAATTTTCAGAGAAAAGGAAATGCTCTAAAAATATTCTAAAAAAAATAATACATTTCAGGCTTGAATAAAATCTTTGGAAAATATAATAAAATAGTGCTGATTTCTTTGATGAATGAGTTTCTTCTGTGCTGTTGCGAAGGTGGTAGGCGTCTGTTCTGCAAGAGGTTTATACAGTCCCTACATTTTAGTATTGTGCCTGAAATGAAGCCTATACTTCATTTTATGCCAGTTTGCAGTGTTGACCTTTATCAATCTCTCTTGGCCCTCATCTCTGTTGAAGTGGGCTTTGTGCCCGACTATGGATGAGCCAGTGAATCTCATTTACCCTGTGTGATGATCTCCCTTTTCTCCTTTTGCTGCAGTCTCTATGAACAAAGTTAATATTTTTTTTTTTTGTTCAGAGATGACCGCCATATGACCAACCAGCTATATAATCCGTTTTTGGGTTGTTTTTTTTTTTTTATAGTGGATGCTGTACTACCTAGAAGCCATGTCAACTTTCATTCTGTTGTCCTTTGACAACATAGTAGACATCCTTTCAAAAGCAGTTGTAATGCTGATAATGGTTAATGCACAATGTTGACCATAAAATACTGTGCGCATAATTATGTGTTTGCTGTGATAAATGTCCCTTTCTGCTTCTGCTGCGAATGTTTGGGAGGCTTCCAAAGAGAATGATTGACTGCCTGAGGTATGGCACTGCAACCAAACACCTGGCAGCCTGACCAGGAGTGACCAGGCTTGTTTTGAGTTATGTCAGGGTCCTTTTGGAGTGTGCAAACAATGAGGGACAACAAGCTGTGGAGCCTTTGTTGGGCTCTGTGCACATTTTATTCAGCTATGACTATTGATATGCAAGTTTAGTGCACACAAGCTTTTCTTTCTGAGTACAAAGTTTTGATCTTAAGGAAGTAAGATGAGTTCTCAGTGCGTAGGCAGCTGTTGACAAGCTTTAGAGAATGCACAAAGAAGTGGCAAATGTTGGCGGTTATGAAAATATTAGGTCTTTTGTTGTAATGAGTTTATATATCACTTCATTCATCATAAAAACTGATTATATTCAGATGTGGAGAATGTACATCTGTTTTGATATGTTTTGAAACTAATTGTTTTCTACTTGTGTTAATTATTATATGATTAACGAATTAATTGTCTAAAGGTAAATGTAAAAAAAACCCAAACAAAAACAACAAAACGTGAGATTGCTTGATTTGCTTTATTAACACCACATAGAAGGACATCCGGTTTACAGTGGTGCATACCTACTGCATGTTTTGCTTTTTTCCTTTAAAATAGCTGAAACTATTAATTATTAAGATAGTAGCAGCTTTAATTTCTTTTGGTTGACGAGGCAGTTAATCTTCTGATCATTTCATCTTGCAACTGCAAGCACCTTATTTTCCAATACTGCTTGAAAAGTATGTATTTTCTGGACAAAATAAAGTTGAGACCTCCCCAAACATATTTGCAGAGTTACAGCGAGTTTAAGTGCATTTGGAGTAAGTGTGCTCACTTTACTTTGAGGATTTAATGTTTCTATTTTAATGTAATAACCCAGAAAGCCCATCACCTGCACACCGCCAGTAGAATTTTGCATCGCTGGGTTGCTGAGCTCATAAAGGCCCCTCAGTTGACTGCCCCAGCAGTCAGACTGGATGTCTGAGTTCCAGATAAAGGAGGCTCTGTTGCACTATCTTTGGAAATTTGATAGGTTGCTGGAATTCAACTCACAAATAATATACTTTTAAGAAGCAAATCATGGCAAATGCAGTTATTCATTCCAGGGTAGTGTTTTGCATTTTATGGCTTCATGATTTGATATGGTTTGTTCACACTACAAAATTAAAGACAGTGTAAAAATAAATTTAAAAAAATAAATAAAGATGAAATGGCAAACCTGCTAAGAACAGACTGTTAACTTGTGAGACAGGCTCGTAATAATTTGTCAGGACAAAAATGAAAACCGTTTATATTCTCAGCTCGCTGAATCCCTCTCAGGGTCTCAGGAGCTGTAGACTATCTGAGCATACATTTTGCTGAATACAGACAGGTGTGGATGGCAGGTCACCTGTCCATCACAGAGGCTATCGTACGATAACTGAAAAGATTCATGTCATAAGGAAATCTAGTGTCTCCACTCCTCTTCAGATTTTTACATTATGAGGAAACTTGCAGGAAGTTGAAAAAGATGCCAATGGAAAGAGTACACAAAGAGGACTTTAATTAGAAACGTCATCATGTCAGGAACTACTTTATGCCATTTTCCCATGTGTTTTGGATTTTATTCTTTGTCCCCAGTGTGTTTATTAATGCAAAATAAGCAAAGAGCCTGCTTTTGTGCCTAAGAGCATACAGAAAACGGCTCCAATCTAACCTGTTTATTTTCTTATTTTATTAAGCAAACTTGCAAGTAGTTATGTGTACACTAATCCTTGCTGTATACACTGCCTGAAGACAGTTTAACATGGAACATACATTTGCAGTTTTCAAGCTCTGCATGTGTTGGGTACATCATGTTTTCTGTTTGTATTAGGAAAAAGCAAACAATATTAGCACATAAAAAAGGTATAACATCAAACAATTGCTCTAATAAATAAATATTTTCAGGTCTTGGTAATTAATTAAAGTATGTGATTGTTCTAAATCTGGCTTTTATAAGCCCACTATAGGGGTGATGAATTGTATATTGTATTTGTTGGCATCATATGTAAACCAGATAATGTTCACACAAACAACAAATAATACCCTAACATTTAGGGTAAACATGTCTAAATGATTTTAAAAAAAAAAAGCATAATTATCACAATTCTCTTAATTATTTTAAAACTGAGCAACACTTTTTTCTTTTTTTCCTTTTGTTTTTTCGCTTACAACAGTAATATTAAAAATTCTAGTTGTCATTCAGTACAAGAACTGGAAATTATTTTGTTTTATAAATCCGCATGAGTGAGATGCTCTCCAGAAAATCTAACTTTAGAATAAAGACACCAAAAGCACAAAGTTAAGCTCATGCATGTTTATACCCTTTTATTGACTTCCTCTTTAAAAGCTTCCCACAGGTCTCTAAAGCTGAAGTGTAGATACTGAATGCAGGCATATTTGCAAGGGAAGGTGGGGGATAAAAGCACTGAAACTCATGTCCTCATAAAGAGGGATCAGCAGTGTATACGGGAGCTGCATACCGATGCAAGAGATGCCAGTGCTCAGAGCCAGAGAGCATGCTTTGCTGGGAAAAAAAAAAAAAGCCTTAAAGCTGCTAAGCTGAGAGCAAGAAGGGGAAAGGAAGAGAAGGTGTGGAGCAGGAAGGCACACTGTAAAAGGCTGATAGAAGTGTCATTGTATTTAACTGCTATTTCCTTCACCTCCTGTGACTGGGAAAAAGGGGTTACTGCTATTATAAAATGAAGGTTAAACCATTACATGGAGCATAGTATAGCACACTGGTGTTTCAAAGATTTACTCCTGTTTTTGGTAGTTTTGTGTGACCTTTTGTGTAGAAAAGGAAGAAGAAGGAAATCTGTTTCCAAATTTGGGGAACATTATCTTAACATTTGGAAGGAAACTAATTAATATATTAGTGCCTTCACAGCATTAAGAAGAGCAGTACAATTAGAAAAGCCAGTTTAAAAAAAAAAATAACATAGGAATCGGAAACAGTGTCACCACCTCGTGCTGCCACCACCACGGCATGAGGGTGACATTCAGAAGGTGTGTTCACACCAAGGAGTTCACTCTGACACCGAATCATAATCATTCCTTCACCAAGGCAAGAGCTGAAGACGTAAAAATGCTTTCAGCGTTGTCTGTTTGTTGATTTGTTTGTTTGTGACAGACATTGTGCAAAAACTGCAAAGCCAAATTTCACAAAACTTGGTGGAGAGGTGAATCATGGATGGGCGAAGGAAGCAGCCATTAACCTCTGGTGCAGTGTAACATAAGAGTGTCGGTCTTGTTGGAGGATATGTGCTCTAATTACCATTCTAGTTTTTTGTGTCTTTCAAATGTAGAGGTGAAAATACTATAGGTATGTATCTATAAGATTTACACTGATGCACTTTAATCAGTCATATTATGTCAAGTGTAAGTTTGACTGAAACTGGATTAACATGGACAGAGGAGCCATACAATAACAGAGAAAATACATTTCTGCAGCAAAATGTATGCGACATATAAAAGATTCTTAGAGCTTAAGAAAAGTAGTTTCTGTTGCTTACACAAAACTCCTGAGTGTAAAAGCTCAGCAGAGCTGAAGGTAAGCATATCTGTTTGCATTACATACCCATTTACAACAAAAGGGTCATTCTTTCTTTTTTACTGTAATTACCCAGAATTCACTGCAGCAGACTAGCGCTTTTGAATTACAGCTACATATACATAAAAATCATCAGGGAGCATGTGGTCCAATGCAAATGATTTCTCATGGTCTTTAACAAAATATAGAAAACATGGCAGATATTGCATCTGGTAAGTGGTTGAATGTCATGCTTTTCACTTGCAAACTTACAAAACCATTTGGTGTTTGTGTTGCTAAATAACATAGATAACTTCCACTATATCTACAGGGTACAAACAGTAGCAGGAGGGCTTGGCAAACACAGAGATTCAGCCAGTGTTTCACAAATTTATCTATCATTGATCTAGGCTTCTTAAAAAAGAGTGAACAGACACATTTGTATGGGACCTGGAGTATTTTAGATTTAGAAATATTATACCAACTGAAATGATGAATTCTACTGTGTAGCAGCCTATGCATAACGCCACACTGATTTTACAGTGTGCACTGAAATGAAGAATAAAGGGCACAATTAGTTTAGTTTAATTAAATAATTTTGTGTGTTTTGCAGTTCATTCAATTCCATTAATTACATATTCTCTGTGAGAGTCTGGATTTGTTAAATATACCTTCTGATATTTATACACAAGTGGGCTTTAAGTACAATTTTACATACTTTCTCATCAATTACACATAAGACTTTTAATTTATAGCAGCGTATTTGACCTTGTAGTGTGATATCTAAACTTTAACAACTCCCAGTGTGCATAGTTGTAGGGTCATTTTGAACCCCTTTGAACATTGCAAATTACTTTTTCTCCCAATTACGCCTTCAAAGTGATACTAGACGGTTGTCAGACTAGAAAATCTTACTTGTCACTAGAAATATTTTACACATAATGATGCGGTTAAAGAAATGCATAAACCAAAATTTGTACCCAGACTTACTCTAATGGTGAGAATTTTAGAAATTCTTACAAAGGCAGCAGTGTGACATGTTAACTGGGGTTACTGCTCCCTCATGGCTGAGGCTTCAAAAATATCATCCCCGAAGTTTTGGCATGTGTTGTGCATGATTTTATTGGGCACATTATTTTCTCAATTCATAAATGGATTCCAAAAGCTGTCAAAAAATTCAAGGCGACATCTTCCAGTGTTTGATACCCATCTGTCTACTATAGGCAGGTATGTCTAGCTATTAGGAAAAAATGATAGTGAAGATGTACTATTTGGGATTGTGCTGAAATAGCAGGACATAAAGCCAGGATGGATCCTACACTAAGCTCATATAATGGTCAGTCTGGGTAGATCCTGCTTTTATGGAGTCGGAGATGATTATACATTTAGTATCCTCCAGTTCTGGTAGAGTGTGAGGATATCTGGTGTAGACCGGGTGACCTTAACTACTGGAGCTGTAGCATCTCCCAGATAATGACCACTCTGAAGCCCAGGAGCAAGCCTCATCACCTCATAAATACAGAGACCATATGGACTCTCGGTGGAAAGCTGCCGACAGTCACTTTTCAAATCGGACGCATGCTTGTAGGAGGCTTTTGTGCTGGAAAAAGAAAAAAGATCCAGTTAACATTCACAGGTTCATGAAAACTGTGTTTTGTGTAAGCTGCAGTTTAGTTACACTGGCCAAATGGCAGATGTCTTGAAAAATTGATTGCAATTTTTTTTTGAATGGTGGTCTCGACTGGGAGAAAACTATATGGTCAGATATAGAAACTGAGCCAGTGGTTAAAAGAAATTGCTTGTCAGTGTTAAAGTGCCCCGTTTGCTGCGAATTCAGGGTCACTGTGTAAAAGATAACATAGGATTTCTATTTTAGAGCAAGGCAACCTTACCAAAACCATAACCAATCAGAATTTGGACAGATTAGTAATAAAAAAAAAAGTGTTTTCTTTTAAAGGAATGGTTGATTTGAAAAGATAAATTGATCTCTATGAAACTGCTCAGGATATTAAAGGAGATGATGAAACATTTAAATCTTTAGTTTTCTGGAAGGCAAATCAGTGTAAATTCCTTTTTCACAGTTCTAGCCCTGATTGAGCACTCACTTTGGGAGGTAACTGGATATAGAAGTAGTCCCTCTGGACACAATTGCTTTCTATGGTGATGGCATACCAACCAGTTCTGTGATGCTGAGCTCCAAGCATTTCATATAACTCAACGAGGAACTGCCAGACTACAATCTGAAGGTACCTTCCATAGCTACAGTGTGTTTTAAGGCACTGTATGAAGAGAATTCTAAGGAATACCTTGCTTTATTTATTTATTTATTTCAGATTTTTTTAATCAAATGAATAATAAATAAACAAAATAAACAAAACAAAAAATCCAAAATAAGAATACAATAATATTCTAAATCATCTAGATTTTTGAGAATAGCTCTTGTACAATGCTTTTATGACATAAAACTCAGGGTAATTTACAAATATTGTTTTGTGGGTAATTTTATATGATTTATGATGGTAATTTAACTAGGCGAATAAATCGGGGACAAGGAAATGAGTGCCTTTTGAATGTGAGAGCATCCGAATTGGCAAATGCCTGTGTTTATGTCTGTCGCTTGTGTACATGTGAGCGACCTGGATAACATCAAAACTGTAGGTAACCTTATATTATTGCTGTAACCTTGTGCTCAACCAAACATAATGAAAACTAGGTGCAACAGTGCCACAACTAAACTCTGTCTGACATTCATGCCTGATGTCACCAGGCAGTCTGTATGTGGGTACGTTCTGTGGATAATAACATCTCTTCATGGTTTTTAGCATTCGACTCTGCTTGTCAGGAGTCTTGAGCATGTGAACAAAATAACAAATAGTAAATGAAAATGGTCCACTTCAAAATGGGTTTTGATTGAGATATTTGAATGAGGCACAGCTATGTGTTCTCTGGTAAGGAGAATTCATTTTTTTAAGAGTGGGCCCAGTCTGTTCTATGTGCTCTTCCACCTTGCATTAACATACCTTTTTCCATAAAGATAAGCTATCTCAGCACAGATAAACTGGGTGCAAATTGGGTTTCTGTGCTCAGCTTACCTCTGTGACTCTCAGGATAGCTTATGTTGGTGTTCCTTCATCATTGCCATCAGCACCCATCCATGTTCACATTCAACAAAAAAGCCACTTTTACAGAAGCCTTTCCACAACACATTAAACCTTTTTTTGAGGTTGGGTGAAGTGGAGTCTTTTGTTGGAGTGACTACCTTCTTCTCAGTCTGTTTGCTTGTGTAATATGAGAGATGGAGGGAAAAAAAAAAGCATAAAACATAAAAAAGAGCATTAAGGAATGCAAAATTAATATTAAGGATAAACAGAGCAACTGACCATTTGCAAATGTTTTCAGGTATTTTAGCTTTGAAGAGATACAATGTTGCTTTTCTTTTTATTCGATAAATTAATACAAATTTATATGCTGACAATTATCACACTGAAAGTCAACATGATTATCATGTCTCTTTAATGTAACAAAATAACAAAAAGAAAATGGAAGCCAAATCATTTTGTCACAAGGCTTCATCCGTAGAAAAAAAACTGTGCGCAGTGCAGATATAACAGATGATTCTTGTAATTGTGTTTGACTTTAAACCATTCTCAGTGCTCAGCTTTTCTGTTTTCTGTCAAATAAAAGAACCAACAACAACAAGAAGATATTGTTCTCGAACACTGCACTGGGCTGATCCTGAATTACTTACATTTTTGCCAATGGCAGCAGAGAAGCAGCAATAGGAAATATTTCAAGATATTCTTAGCTCTACAAAGGCTTTGTCAAATTTATCCTAGATTGACAGGCTCCAGTGGGGATTTTCACATTCAGTAGTAACACTGAAACTGTCACTTCTTCACTATAAGACCAGAGTTAACATGGTGTAAAGTTGATACATATTTGATCAGTTTCCTGTGCCTTGCTGAGGGTCATGGAAGTTTAACATCCAAATTTACTTTATACACCAATAATGATCAAACTTTTCTTTTTTCCTTTTTAACAAGACCTGTAAGTCATATTAAGAATTTAATTTTGCACATTTTTTTTCTTGATGCTATGCTGTTCTCATTGTTAAGACGGGTATTATTTGCTTGAGCTACACTCAAGCTATTAATAGCAACAATAATGAAATTAACACTAATAACTAAGTAAAGTAAATAAGAAATGAAAAATAAAAAGGGGATTATGATCAAGTAAATGAAATGGGTTTTTTTAATACTCTGTCCATATTAGAACCATGATGTGTGGCTAGATGGATATTATTCAAAAGTTAGTCATAATCATAATATATTCCTCAAATCATTATAATTGCTTTGCATATTTTTTGCTCTTCTGTTTATATCACTTAAGTCATTATAGGCACCTGCTAAATGATATGTTAGTAGGGAGTCTTAGGTGATGTAGTGCATAAATTCGAGCTGAGTGGTAGCCAAACATTTATTATTCCACATTACAAATTACAAATAGACTCTACCAGGTTTTCAGAGAGTATCTAAACTGCTTTTCTGTATTTCAAGCTATTGCTCTCATCAGTGCATTACAGTAATGATGATAATGGGAAATATTTCCCAGAGCAGAGTGCCTACACACAACATCATGGTATTGACCTGATCCTCCTGCGAACAGACCAGTGTGCGCTTTGATTTCCCTGGCAATTACATGGCATTTAATGAGAGAACATGTCTTTTTTTTTTTCATGAAAAATGGCTCATTTTGACCTCTGGTGTCAAGTAGCAGGAGGTATATTATGTAGCATCCATATTTTGGCCATTAGAATATATTAATAGCCCTCAAATTCTGTGCTTTAAGAGGAAAATAGGTTGATGCATTATTGCTATGAATTTACAGAAACCATGGTAACACCACTTGCAATATGCTGTCACGAAGTCAAAGAGCACAGCTCTTAGTCTTCTCCAATAATTGGCTTAATACTTCAACATTACAACACATCCCTCCAAAGAACAGAGAACGTTGTCAAGTTTGTTACGCCTCAAACCAACATATTCATAATTATTCAGTCTCTATTATTTCTAATTGATACTACTAGAATATTTAAATACTTAAATAGGTACTTTTCTTTACTTAATGTTTTTTTTAATTATTATTAAATTTGAGTAACAGGAAGATTTAAATTATTTGTAATATTCAGGTGCTAAATATATTAACTATTGATTTACTTCAAAAGAAAAACAACATTTACATAAGCCCTAATGGGTGAAAAGTATTTAAATAGATGATTATTCCAAAAATGCACAGACCTTCACCAAATCTGTAGTTTATTCCCTTACACAGACGGACTCACACACATGCACAATAGTATTAACATAAATGAAAGTCGTGGTTTAGGACACTTTGATAGGTTGTTTAATCATGGCATAAACCTTGAAAAACAGAAAACTATGGGTACCTGATGTTGCCGTCAGTCACATGATGCCATAAACAAGGCTTTTGCTATTATTACTATTTATTTTTATTTTTTTTGTGTGTGCTTCTTTTCAAACTGACAAAAACTGTCTAAAGTAACTGTAATCCATCTAAATCAAGCATATATTTATAAACCGCTGAGTTAAGTGTAGCAGCAGTGGGTCTGTTAGGCACTGGGATGTACATAAGGAGCCAGTCCCACATGGAATTAATATCACAGGTCTGGATGGGAGCAGTCAACCTTTTCATTATTATCCTAAGAATTCTTGTTATATGTAATACTCAGCACTTTAAGGTCCTGTCTGTGAAAAATATAGTGGTCTTATGAGAACATTTGAAGTGAAAATTTAATGCATTTCTTGCACAGATGACAAATTATTCACAGTTACCTGTTGCTTTCCACTCTAACATATTATATATTGTGTATACTGACCACTATAACATTATCAGACCAGTCAGTGGTTTTTATTTTCAGTCCCATAGATAGGACTACTGGGAGTCATCCCCTACTAACAAGGTTGAAAGGCAGTTATTGATTGCAGTCAATGATAGAAGAAAGCCACACAGACTTTCTTTTTTCCTAACCCTTATAAACTATTTTGGTGCCTAAGAGTGTAAAAGTTTTAAGCTACCGCTCGTTTCTTTATATTATGTTAGAAAAATTGGAATTGGGTACGACAATTTAAAAAACACTGACAGAAATGGTATATAAAAGTATAGTATATAAGGCAGTTTATAAGGCAAAATCAGTTTTGTATAAGTCAATAATCATGAAACTCAGTGACCATCTTTGTTCTTCAACATAGCTTGAACTCTCTTAGCCAAGCCTTCTTGTGATTTCTGTAGTCTTCAGAAATAGTTCTCCAGGTTTCTTGAAGGACATTACAAAACTCTTCTTTAGATGTTGGCTGCCTTTTGCTCCACTCTCTGCCAAGATGTTCCCACAGTACTTCAAGAATGTTGAGACACAGGCTGAATAATGTTGAGGCCAATCCATGACTGATAGTGTTTCATTGTGTGTTTCTCTATTCAGGCTTTTAATGCATTGGCAGTGTGCTTGGGATCATTGTTCTTTGACTACGATTTAAACCAAAAATAACAACATTTAAAAAAAAAAAAAAAGAAAACTCTTGACAGCCACCCTTCAATTGAGATTGTTTTAACAAAGCTTTGGCGAACAGCAGATGGATCAAGTGAACAGTCAGATGTATCTCTCGGGTCTTGTTACAGGTCTTTGTTAGATATTTTTCCTGTTTCTTAAAGGCATGACTTTCAGATACTGTTCAGTTATGTAGATAGCCCTTTTAGGGCAGCCACTTCTTCTTTTGTCTGCTACTTGTCCAGTTTCCTCAAATTTTTTTTAAGGACAGATTGCACACCATGCACTACATACACCAACATTTTGGCTAATAGCTCTTGGAGAATCACCCTTTTAGAATGCTGTTTTTATACCTGTCAAACTGTGTTACCTTTAACTGAAGAAAAGGGAACAATTTATTTGTGTTTGTGATAGATTAAGTAACACAGTAACAAAGTGCCTAAAGCTACAATTTAAAATTGTTTAATTTTAGACACAGCACTGATTCATCCCCTGAGTTAGGTTTTTTATACTTAAATGATTCATAGGTTATCAACAAAAAAAAAAATTGTCTGAAAAATCTCAGCAATAAGGTCTGGACTGAAAATGAGTGAGGAAAAAAAGCCAATGTCCAGAGAAAAAACTTTTAAAGACCTTCAGACAGCTTGGAGAACTATCATTCAAGACCACTTAAAAAATTACAAGAAAGTCTGGCTCCTTGGAAGTAAAGTACAAAGAAATGAAGGGTGGCTAACAGAACAAAGATGTTAAGTTGGAGGTAAACAAAGAGTAAAAGCAAAGTTAAAAATTGAATCAAAATGAAAGCTAAATACAGCTGGAAGAACTTAACTACAGTTATTGTTTTAAACTGGAAAAATACTGCTCATTACTTTCATTCAAATGACTAAATGTCATGAGGAGAGGAGGCCACTTACTGGCAATATGCAATGGACTGATAACAAATGGCTATTTGATGGGATTATAAGATTTAAAACATGTTGTTACAACATTTTATATATATATATATATATATATAATGTGCTTTTTAAATGTAAACAAAAACAATTCAGTCAGTTCACCTTGAACTGATAGCTGGGAACTAAACTGCCATGTGTTTCTTAATATTTTTGTTTAATCACGTTTAAAATGCTGCATTTTATTTTAACAATTAAAACCCTTCCCAGCTGCTCTACATGACTGTTTGCGATGAGAGAAATGCAGCACATTTGTTCAAGCAATTTTTTAAACTGCTAATGAAACTTTTTTTTTCATGGTAGGCTGTTTATTCCCTAAACATTTTTATCACTTTCTTTATTATATTATTCTTTAATTTAAACTTATTTCCCCTGCCTATACCAAATACCACCCCCATCATAGCTGCAGAATATGCTGCTTTCATCTCCTCTGATTATGTATACACACTGAAGCACCATATAAAGGTTTGCTGCAATCTTTTGTTAAAGAAATTTATCTCCATCTTTATTTTTTAATGTATTTTTTGTATTACAGCTAACAAATGCACTCCTTTTACTTACTTCCCTATTTTTTTTTTCAACAGCACCAAGACCTAAGGGAAGTGGAGTCATATATTGTGGGGGGCTCATATTTTCCTTCATGTTATGTTATCAAATCAAACATGTATCCTTAAGGATACTTGCAAGAAGGATTTATTTTCATATTCTCTTGGCAGGTGATCGCATTACACCTTTCCTTCCATCTCTCCTATATCAGAAACTTCAGAGCTAAACTGATTTACGTTTGCCCTGCACTTTTAAAAAAAACACATTTAGAGTAATGCACTCTCCAGTGAATTGTACATCTGTTTTATTCATCTGTCCCTGTGAAGGATATTTTGTCACTTAAACTTACTGGAGAGTTTAATCTAAAATCACAGCTGAGGCACGTAGAAAATGGTAAGGGGAGAAATTGTGTAAACTTTATCTCATGGTTTTGCAAAGTAAAATGATTTACTCTGACAACAAAACCCGTGGAAGAGCTGTTAACTAACATTTACAATAACTTCCTGATCTTGACTCTTTTGTTACCTTTGCACCTGCCTCCTACGTGAAGCTTTAGGGAACTTCGTATCATCTATTTATTTAGGGAAATATGCAGCAGCGAAATGAGTCTTAAATTTTGTGGCAAACCAATCCCAGTATTGGACATACAAGGTGAATCCAGAGTTATTTCATTATTCTAAAACCAGGATGTTTGCGTGCTTTAAGTGCTGTCTGAAAAGCTCCACGCTAGCACCCTTATAGGTCTATTTGTGTTCACCACTTATGTAAGTGGCCTGCATTCACATGAGATTATAGTGGGATGCTTGTTGCTCAGGATTTTCACTCAAGCTCAGTGAAGATGTACGTCAGGCTTAGATGTGGGAATTAAAAAGAAATGCTAAGTGCCATTAATAAAAATAGTATTTCAAAGGAACTACTCCAGTATATGTTTATCCCTTATAGATCAAGTGACGCGCTTTCTTAAATTAGTGAAGGGTGATTTCTGGGTCATCCTCTTTAATCTAAACGTTACTGTATGTCATGTCATAGTTGTAATATGTGGCAAGATAATCAAAGAGATTTAGAAAACTGATCTAGTTTAGCACAGTTCTAGGTCACATAGACATATAGACTGCATATACTGGCAGTGTCACATTGTCACAAATAATTATCTCTTGTAAACTGCAGAAATTGTGATTCCTTGAGAATTTGCATAGTTGGAGACAAGTGCCAGGAAGAACACACCAAAATTGGACAAAACTTCAGACAAGTGTTCTCAAGTGTTAAAATATTGGTGTCTGGTATACAGTAAGCCTAGGGGCTTAACATAAATACATGCTACAAATACCAATATAACTGCCGTCCTTGGGTAGAATGCAAGTGAATAGGTTTTTGGACTCATCTCTATTAAAACAAAGAAACAAAACAAGGACCAGACTTGTTTAATTGTCTGAGAGCAAGTAAAGAATAAATATAAAAACATAAATCAAATGTAGCTTTAGTCTACCCGCAATTGATATAAAATCCAGAAGTACAGATAGGTGTTTTTTAAATTTATATATTAATAGTCATAGAACAACAAAACTATTAGAAAATTGTTTGCAGCTAAATGGTAAAAATAAATACATAAATAAATGGAAATATACAGAGGCCTGAGAAGTCTTTCAGGAATGGTAATGCTTTTTTGACTGACAGGTCAGTAGACGGTGATTTCATGATTTCATACCTGTCTAATCTGAAACATAACCTACTTGGAAACAGGTTGGGTTTACACGGTGAGTTACCATGTTGACATACACCAGTAAGAAGCAAACCACCTTTCTAGTACAGAAAACCCAGGTTAGCCCTGAAGTGATCTTATTAAGATCACATCTTATCTTAATTTTGGCTTGTCCAGGTGAGTTTATTTTTGTCTTAACAGCAACACTGTCTAAGTTTCATCTATGAAACACTTTTGCCAACAAAAACAGGAATTACAACAGAAATGTAAAAAAGTGTGCCTGAATAGTTGCTTTCACGTGTAATCAAATGAAAAAAACAAAATTCAAAACACAAATTTAACTTTTGTGGTCCAATACATTTTCTCTTCAAGTAGAACTATATTTAAAAAAAATTAAAAAAGCAATACACGAAAAGATGTACACAGACACAGTCTTATGAGCGCGATTTAATCTAGCTGATATAATAGCATGTTGAGGGTCGGAGAAAAGCTCCAAGCAATACTTATGTTTGTGTGCTCATTATTGCCACAGCTCTGAGCTTTAAGAGGGTGCTTATGCTTATCAAAGAGTGAATTATCAAGCATGACATAAACAGGCATAATTAGACCATCAATCAAGTAAATTAGTTATGGATTATCTCTCTGTAATTGACCCTTTTGTGTTCCAGGTTCAAAGTGAAACTTAGCTGAAGATTTCAAAAGTGGGCTGGATGTCTGTGATTTATGTTTTCCTTCCTGCCTCTTATTAATATTGTGTAGGGTAGTCTTTTGTATATGCTCATCAAACTGAAGCAGTCATAGTCTCACTGTCTTATGCAGTAATGTTGAATATTGGTGATGACGAATCCCTTTGAAACATGTCAAATGGCTAGCAGAATTGTGCAAAAAAAACCAGAATGGATGTACAGTGGCTTTTGAAATGGGGCAGGAGTCGGTTTTGGGTGATGAATCATAAGCTAATACTCTAAGGTAAAGCTTGGCTGGGCGCAGTCTGTGTCAATATGGTGCTCTTAGGATCCTGGAATGTAAATGTGTTCTGGCCAGGCTTCTATGAGATCCCTAAATGAACTTGACGTACTGTATCAGAGGAGATAACAACAAAAGAGCTGCCAGTATGCAGAGGTGATTTGCATTGAGTCACTGCTGGGCCTTCTGCTATACCTGAGTGAGCTCTCAGACAGGTTTCCAGACACTCTATGCTAAAGCAAGCAGCAAACCACCGATTGTGACGTCTTGAGATGTTTACTGCAGAGCTGAGCTAGAGGAGTTAGGACAGCTGTGTGTTTCATCCTTTGTATAGCCCCACGAGTGTGTGACTGTTGCTCTAAAAATCACTTGACCAGAAAGTAGTGAGGGAAGAGTTGATTTAGCACTTTCAGGTCTGTGCGTCATTCATTCACGTTTCACTGTGTGTGTAGTGTTGCTGTTGGGTTTGCTGCCCAATATTTTCGCTGATTTATTCAGTCATTCTGTATACTTACAGAGTATATATAAAATATGGACATATCCACTGGTTTTAGCACTGGATATATCAAGCAATAGGTGGCTCTGACTGAGAAAAGGGGCATGCTGTACATTCATATTAAAGGGAAACGACTGTAGTTCACGGCTAAAACCCCAAATCACCAGAGAGGTACTGCGATAGACCAGAAACACAGCTGAGTTTTACAGAGTGAGACATGGGAAAACATGTCTGCAAACATAGCACTCTTTCCACATTAGTGTCTTCTGTACAGAAAGGTGTCACATTAGGAAAAAAAAAAAAAGTATCTTTCCAGTGCCCAACTTCTGAAAACCAAACAAATAAACTAACAGAACAGTTGAATTCCTCTCTCTAGGGGAAAGTTGGAACTTTTCCTATTCACTTCAAAACAGCTTTATTCAGAGCCAGCATCTAGCAGCCATCTGAGCTCTGCATCTTAAGGCACGTCCACATTAATTTCAACAATAGACAGGAATGGCTGTTGGCACTGTGTATTCACATGACATCTGTGGACCTCTAATGTTTAGAAGTTGATCTAGGAGAATAGTTGTTACTAAATGCATTTTGTCATTTAAAAAAAAAAAGGGAAAGGGGGAAAAAAGGAAAAAAAAAATCTTAATTTAGATCATTATTTTATTTATTTTTTCATTTTTACCAAGCAGGACCTGCTATCTTTGTTTCTGCATAAAAGCCAGGTGTAGATTTGAGCATGAAAGGAATAGCTCACACTAACACAAACTATAGGACAGCAGATTCTCACTTCAATGAAAAGTGAATCTAGATCGTGTTTTGTATTTTTATGTTGCTAGAAGAAAAGGAATAAAAGAAAATGTGAACCTTATCAAAATGAATCTGTACACAGTAGCAGCAGGAGCCAAATAAAATGTTGTGCAAGGCTGCTCTCTCAATGGCTTCAGTTGTTTGTTTTTTTAGACAATAGGCTTCACAGTGTTAAAATGTCAGCACCGTAATTAATTTCGTTATTCTGCTTGTGAGTTGTTTTTTTTTCCTAATGCAGCCGCAAGGTAAGCTGTTCTTTTGTCAGATCAGAACTTTTCAGCCATAAAACCACTTTCCAAAACTTAATGTCAAGATGATAAAACTAGATATCTGTCTGTAATGATGCCTCAGTTTTATAATACTATGCAAAGATCGCTTCTTCTGCTTCTGCTTTAAAATACCCACATTTGTCATACTCCACATCTGTTAAGACAGCTACATGCATGTAATCAGTTACCTTCACACAACGCCACATAATGACAAGACACTCCAAGAGCCAGAGCACGTTTTTCAGACTTTCTTGTGAAAGTGCTAATTTAACGTTGTGACCTATTTTCCATTTTTACCATTGCATTTATTGTAGCATGAGGTAATTATGTCTATGGTGTTGGATAACTACTGTCCTGTGTTCCAGTTGTCAGAGCAGTGCTGGTGGTGATGGTGTGTGTGGTTCTGGAGAAGCCTGCAGAGATCTGTCACTCCACTATTCTAAAAAGCTTATCACAGAGGGGACACTATCTGCTTCACAGTTGAGCTGAGATTCTTTCTTTATGTCTATGTTCTACTGCTTCTTACATTATGATGTTGGTATTGTTAATATGTGTCTTTATGCTCTAGTGAAATTAAATACAAGATGTATCATGTTTTATACCAAGCTATTTTAAGTTAATCTAATATTGGCTAAAAGTATGAATAGATGAATAATGCCAACTGACCTAAGCAAAGCAGAAGCATTTCCAATTTTGGACCCTTATAAAGTTATGCTACTGCAAAATTTTTGTGCTAAATTGAGCTTCATTTTACCATAAGAGTAACCGTGTTAGAGCTATGGCTGAAATGCTTTCCTATGTGGTTGTTCATTGTTCTCACAGTAGGCTTTAATGTCAAAGTCACGGTGTAGCAGATGGCAAGGAGATGCCTCAAGTGAACATCCCTTAAAGGCATCTGTTAATTGTTTTTGAAGATGAATGTAAGTTGCTGATGTATGCAGGAGCTCTTCCTAAATGTGACATCCTCCTAGGTTTGATTTCACAGTAAAGTCTGATGACCAGCACTAATTTCTGATCAGCATCGTTCAGCTGCTATAATCAAACATCCAGACATCCAATGTGTATTCAGCATGTAGTGAAGAGTTGAAAGTTGTGACTATTACATTGACTACTCCTATGGTATATTTATATGGCACTAATTACATCTGTAGAACAGAGAAATGTATCGTTTATTGTACTTGAATCATTATACAGTTTTGTTATGTCCTTTTAAAAAAATCATAACATTAATAGAAATGAACGCAAACACAAAAAAGGCTCACCAGGACAGGTGATGTTGTGGTCTTTGAGACACTGGAAGGCCTTTGATTGGAAATGTCTTAGCAGGACCAAACCATTAACTATTAAACCTTCCATTTCTAATCTTTTCCCGATTGTTTACATGTAATGCACAGTTGGTGTATACAGATCTGTTTTCTGTGTTATGGGCTCACATAATCAGCATCCTTTTAAAACACTACAAATAACTTGAAAGTAAACGGCTTATATTCTTGAAAGTTCAGCTGATTTCTTCAAATGTATCTTAGCAGTTATAAAATGAATTGCCTGCAGATTATCACCACATAAATTAGTGGAGGTAAAATGGTAGTGATGCACAAATTTCAAAGTGTGGACTTTGGAGTAAATGTCATATTTAATTTCTGTCAATACAGTAGCATTGCTCATAATAGATGTTAACCAAATAACATCAAACTCATAGTGTTGGTCTTTTACTTCACACTTCTGCTTAAATTCATTGCCTCCCACACATTGATTTGGCCTCTGTATGCACTGGCAACCCTCACCCTGGAGTAAGATATTCAGCAAATGCCCTTTTTAACAGCCCAAAGTTTCTTGACGAACTTTACGTTAATAACCAATCGGCCCAAGAGTCTGCCGTTGTGTTGTTGCTTGGAATTTATTTGTACTCCCATAAATTATTCAGTATTTTGCATCGACTAACTGCCATACCTTTAAGGTTGTGGATCCAAGACCTTGGCACACCTTGAATGTTAATATGGCCAGACTTACAAGGTGAGAGACAATCCCAAAATGACCAGGACTTTAGTAGAGTTATTCTGAAGAACAAAACTTTTGGCATACCTTCTCATTGTTCCCCAACTTTTTGTTGTGGGGAACAATGAGAAAGCAATATCTGTCATCTATGTCATGCCTGTTGCTCTCTGAACATCTCAGTAACAGCTTGTTGGACAGAATATGAGATTATTGCTCTGTGGAAGGTTTCTTTGTTGTCAGGCATAGTGCGAGGCATTGTGGCCTGTCACCATCAGGATGTCGATGCCAATCCTCAGTCCATCTGTCTATAGACATCTACTGTGAGGGCACATCCCATCCCCTCTGACAGTCAGTGCAATTACAAGCACCTAGCAGAGTGAGAAACATTGTAGCTGAGCTAAAACGAGATCACAATGATCGACATTGCTTACATTCAGTCTAACTGCTAGACAGAAAAAAATATCTAAACTTCACTCTTTTCAAGGGTATTTGAACAGGCAACCCCTTCAAAATGCATTAGAAGAAGAAGGTTTAAAACAATTTGCTAGCAACAATTTACTCTCAACTGAAACACACATGTTGTTTAAAAGCTTGTAGACACTTTAGCATTGGAGCTTCATTATACTTTTAGTAGAGAAAAAAATCAGCAGCTGAAATATTCTTTTTTTTTTTTCATCTCCACTTCCAACAGCAACTTAAAAAAATACATATTCTAGGGCATGTTAGGTATCAGGTAATGAAGACCTTCAAACTAAATTGAAATGGCTATCTGCTGCTACCACCTGGGGCTGCCATGGTGCGAAGTTTCCTACTGCCGGTTTTAAGTGATGTAAAGACTTCCTGATCAGCAGGCAATAAGCACTTTGGAGGAATATTTGTACCTAAGCCTTAGTTGTAAATATAAGACGATGATGTAATAAACATCTTTGTGTGTGTGTGGTGTATTTGTGTGTGTGACAGAGGGCGAGAGAGAGAGAGAGAGAGAGAGAGAAAGAAAGAAAGAGAGAGAGAGTGAGAGAGAGAGAGAGAGAGAGAGAGAGAGTGTGTGTGTGTGTGTGTGTGTGTGTGTGTGTGTGTGTGTGTGTGTGTGTGTGTGTGTGTGTGTGTGTGTGTGTGTGTG
>VVHJ01002741.1:3725-16187 GCA_015107715.1 Tylochromis polylepis | reverse complement strand
TGTACCTAAGCCTTAGTTGTAAATATAAGACGATGATGTAATAAACATCTTTGTGTGTGTGTGGTGTATTTGTGTGTGTGACAGAGGGCGAGAGAGAGAAAGAAAGAAAGAGAGAGAGAGAGAGGGGGAATGTTCTACCGGAAGGTGACGTGATAAGATATCAGGAGTTTAGGAAAATCACACCCACCTTTGGCACAGCTTTAGTATCTGGACTTACTACTATGACTCACACTTTGTTACACATTCCTTTTTATCTGTTGAGATCATGTATACGGGCAATGGTTCAGATGGTATTGTGTTTTCCGAATACATTTAACCCTTGCTTTATCCACTTGTCTTTCTCCGAAAAGTTAGTAGTAAGCAAGTAAGTAAGTTAGTAAAACTGCCTTGTTTCTATGTTTCCTAATGACATGTATTCAAATGTATTGATTGAGGTCATTGAATGGTTGCACTGCCTCATAAATGTCACAGCCTTACTAGATTTTAATCTACCATTCATTGTTGCACATGTCCCAACAGCTTTCAGTGACTACCATTTTTACATCACTCCCTTGAAGTCCCATTCTGACCATTTGCACTGTGGATTCAGCGATTTCAACATGAACCTCAAACCTGAGCAGAGAGCAGATGTTTCTGTTGCAAACTCAATCAAATTTCCTGTGAAGGATCATTGCTGGTGATGACAGCTGTGGTTCTGGCTAAGTTGTGCAGCTTTCAGAGGTTTTAGGTTAGAGGGTCCACAGTTTCCAAGTGCAAAGGCACTGGATCAGGTTAGGCCAGACTGATGAATTGAGACTGTCAATCTGGAGTTCTGCAGTAACCTCCCTGCAAATTCTTGGCAGAGATCTAATGGGCATCACAGAAGCACAAGTACAAGAGCACAGGTGTGGAATCAAGAAAAACTCACCAGAAGCCATCTTGACATAACTAAGAAGTTGATATTGAAAAAAAAGATGATCCAAATTTAGATCATGTATGTTTTTTTTGTTTTTTTTTAAAAAATTGTATTATTTTTATAATGAGCTGATTTGATTGCACCTCATATATCAACACTTTGAAATATATGATTTCAAAATGTAATGCACAAGTGAATAAAGTTATTAAATACGAGTTTATGTAAAACATGTAAAACTTTGTCAGTTATCAAAACAAATTGTGAGTGTCACACATAACAAAGACTCTCTAAAACCCACAGCATTTAACTGGTGAATGTAGATAAATAATATTTGCAGATAGAGGTTATGCACTATTATTGATACCTTTAATTTATAATGCAAGAGAATAAGCAAAAATGCCTGAAGAAACTAAAATGAAACATGTTTAACTTTACAGGTAAAAGCGCCCAGTTTGTTGAATCAGTGTACCAGCATTAACTCCAATAGCAGATGCTTGCACTACTGGCAGGTTTTCTGAGGCCTGCAGTGCTTTTACAAATTCTTTATCCTGTATTTTCACGGGAGGGTGATGATTATGAAAAAGCAAAAGTATTCATGACTTGAAGACAAGTGGACATACATACATATAGTACATACAGCTTTTGTCCTTTTGTTCCTGGCCTTTGCTTTTCCGTGTTAGTATGTATCTCTTGTTGTAATAAGCTTAAACAAATCTCCATTAAGGATGTAACTTCTTGTATCCCAGAGGACTTAACCTGGTATCTGTCTGACCATGTGCAGTCTCAGTGTGCTGACATTAGCACCTTGCTTCTTTAAATCTTTTAGCTCAAGTACAGTAATGCTGATGTGGTGACTTTAAGCAGGCCAGTTTTTCCTCATCTAAATATATTCAGGCAAGGACTGCTGGCCACACAGCTCATCTACAGTTGCTTCAAATCTCAGATACAAAATGCAGTCACACTTGTGAGCTAACGGCTATAGCCGCTGATCACTTAGCCTTTTCGTGGCCAGCAAACGCCACGTGTCTAGCTTAAGGACAGCTTTAAGGTAATCACTAAGCAGTTATTCCTAGATCACACTTGGGTTTGAAACACTAACCTTCTTCTTATAAGTCGACATGACTAATGTGAGACCCTTTTAAATGGGTATTCCATATAACGTTGGTTATTCTTTGCAAAATTAGTTAATTAACATTAACAGTTCATTAACAGCATTACCAGTCATTTGTTGGAAAATAATCTGTCTAAAACGAGTCCATTTCACCAACTTAAATATCGTTTATGAAGAAGATGTATAAAAAGGCACCAGATAGTAGTGCTTCCTGACTTCTTGATTCTGATTGGGATAGGTCTAGTCAATATGTTCTCATTTCAGGGCATCAAATAGTGCTGCCATTTTTAAATTATGCATAAGGTATTCTTTGCTGATTGGTGGGCTTGTTCTTGTTCACCAGTTACCATCTTCACCTTAAATGGGTTGCTGACCCATTTAAATTTAAACATGACTAAGATTTCCTTAAATGCGACCAAGATTTAACATAAGCGTTTCTCAACTGTGCCACTCGTTTCTGCGCTTATGTTTTATGACATTGTTTATTCGTAGTTTGGACTACACTGTTTATGTTTGTTAAACTTGCAAGCAAGTAGCTGCTTACACTTAGTTTTATAAGTGCCAAAGCAAGTACTTGTTGTTTGACATTAGTTGTTCAGAGCCACTCATCCTGCTGCCTGGAAACTGGGCTTCTTTTTCTCACTGCTCACTTACAAAAAACACAGTAAGCTATTTTGTTTTAACCACACTAGGCACAGGGGGTGTTGCTGCCATTGTTTCAGTATTGGAAGGGAGCAAAACTGCTTTCTGTTTATATTTTGTAGATTAACTGACACCAGTGCTTTGTTAAATTTCATTATTTCTATCATGGATTTAGCAACACCCACAGGCTCGTTTGCTTTTGCGTTTGCCTTAGTTGTTAATTATATCATTACACAATAAATAACTTCACTAAATCAAAGACAACTGGTTTTATGTTGCTTCTTTTTAACCAGCTGAGCTGGGTCATAGAAAAGCCCTTGTGAAAACTGTTGATAGCAAGGTCTTTGGATTATCAGAGTACACAGTGCATTGTTTTTGAAAAGGCACAATTTAAAATTTTGAGGAGCACAAACAAAATTACTTCCACTATACTGGCGTGGCAGCAGATGTTTTTGTGTCATAGATGAATTATAAATATCTACACGTAAATCCAAAACAATCTGTTGTTTTTGTAACTAAGCCTAAGTTGATTCCTAAAGCTTTTAACTTTAATTTCAGATTCATAGACCTTGGTGTACAGCGTAAGCACAGTTCATAATCCACATATCTGTGTGTGCTCACCTCTATATGACCTGCCAGCTTGTTAAATGTGTTAAACAAGATAACCAGCAAAATTTGCAAATAATCCTCTGGTGGCACAAGAACTCGGCAAAGAAGCATACTTACTCAGATAAAAGAAAGTGTCAGTGGAGACGAGAGGATTATCAATCCAATCTAATCTCCCACATGTAGTCATTATAGCAATATGTTGCGTTTGCATCCTCGTGCACAGTACCTTGTAAAACTCACTTATATTCAAACAGAAAATTATTTTTTTATTTTTTTTTTTGCCACTTTGGATATAGATGCTTTTATTGTAAAGGATCATTATCCTGTTAAATGTGACATTTTCACAAAATTAGGAGCACTCCAGTTGCTCCAAAGAACTTGGAGTCTGGTGGTCTGACAGAAACCAGAAAGTATTCAAGTGAAAGTGGATTATTGTGGGATTTAGATTTATGAACAGAGAACTTGAGAAACTAACCGCTCTTTGTACTTCTTTAACAAGTTCAGCACTAATGTAAAAATACATACTTATCCTTGTAAGGTTAAAAGATTAATGGATTCAAACTCAGACAAATAGCTGCTTTTATTTTGCTCAGCTGTAAGTTTGTCTCCATTATGTTGCACTGACTGAGGTCTGGAGCTTGCGCAGAAAAATGCTGAAGGTTGTTTGAGCAAAGTGCCTTCCATATTCGACTGAAGGACAGTTTTTAAAAAAACTAGACAGGTAATTATGTATTATTTCTACTGACAATTATGTGTCTTTGAGTCAAACTAAACTTGAGACATTATGTGGGCTGACGTAGCGCTAAAGTGTTAATTAGGCTTACAGAATAAGGAAACTGGCTCTTAATGGGTCTCACCGAGCTGACAGAATAAGTCTAATCTTTTGCTATTAATATCCTGGTGCAGTATAGACGTTTCTGATTACACATTGTAAAAAGTTTTTAAAATCAATCATTTAATCACACTTGTATTTTGTAAGTGTACCACAAATCATTTCGGGTCAAGTAATTAACATCTCATGCCTTTTTTTTTTTTTTTTTTTTTTTAGACCTAAGTGCTAATTTTGGCAGTTTAAAGTGAGGATAAGTTTTTCTGTTATTATCTTATTCTTGAATTTCTTAAAGTAGTCATAATTAAACAATGAGTAAATACAGACAATATGTGACCTAAATTTGACTTGCACTTTAAATGTAAGTGGATTTAACTTTAAGCACTTTGCCAGCAAAGCAAGACTTTCTTGCAGTCTAGAAAGCGGGATTTAGAATAAGTAGTATTTTTGAAAATTCAGGTTTTATAATTTCAGATATAAGCTAAAGGATCACATGAGATGAAAATTTTGTATGATATGCAGTTTCACATTATTGGAACAAACAACCAGTATATTCAAAACCTTTATTGTTATTGAGTCTGGAAATGGCTGAAGCTGTTGACGGTATATTTAGGCTTACTGCAACTGTACTGTGCAATTAAGTTTTCTAACTATTTTGGTTTGATGCAAATGGAATTATTTCTACAGCTTACTGTGCTCTACATCTATCGTATAATCCAATCAAATAAGTTTACTTTAGTGCTGCCGATGAGTCACAGCACGGAACTAAGAGGGAAGTTTTTAAACACAATGCTGTGACAGTGGAATAAACATCAAGGGGGCTGTGATTTACTCATTTATTCTAAAGGTTAAAGAGTTCAATGTTAAGTGCAAAATCAGTCAGTGCTTAGTTTTGGTTGACTTGAGGTTGTGATTAAAATGCAGTTTAAAAAGCATAATAATAACAGTTCAGGTGGTTTCCTGAATCATCTTTTAAACTGAAAAAAAAAAACTATAAAAAAGCTGCATAAATGTTGATAGAGGGTGTCACACTGTAGCTTCAAAGAATATATAATTTGTGTATATATACAGGGACGAGAGGGGATTTTTTTTTTTCATATCAAAAAAATTCCCCTCTCGTCCCCTTGCGCACTTCTGGACAGAGATCTCGGACGTTATTCCTGGGCTCTGCTGAAGCCACTCGCCTAGCCTGGGGGTCACTGACCCCAGCGCTCCAACTACCACAGGGACCACTTTTGCCTTCACCCGCCACATCTTGTCGAGCTCCTTTCTCAGCCCTTGCTGTTTCTCTAGATTCTCAAGTTTCTTCTTCTTGATATTGCTATCATTTGGTATAGCTATATCTATCACAGCTTCTTTTCCTCTCCTTGTCCACCACTTCTATGTCCAGTCGGTTAGTAATCACTAGTTTGTCTGTATCTGGAAGTCCCACAGGATCTTAGCTCCGTCATTCTCAACCACCTTTGGGGGTGTATCTCATTTTTCTGGTGGCTGAGATATTCACTAAGCACCCGGCCAGTTATGGCCATTTTCCTGATGTGCTCATGGATCTTTGTTGTTTTATCCTGGACAGTGGTCCAGTGGACAATGGTGGCTGAGAACTAGTGGACACTCACTAGTTCTCGGCCACCTTCCTTTCGCTCAGCATACAGTTTCAGGGTGCTTGATTTGGGCTCAAACCCACCATACATGGTAAGGAGCTTTCTTGTCTTGATGTCTGTGGCTTCTATCACTCCTTTGGCCACCTTATTATCCCAGCAGGGTATCTGACAAATGACAGGGGATAGGTGTTAAATGCCCGGATCTTGTTCTTCGGATTCAGCTGACTCCGCAGGACTTGTCTTACTCTGTAGGTTCTGTTTGCATGAGATTTTCCTAGCGGCATCTTCATGGTTCCCATTTACCTGTGGGATTCCTAGGTACTCTAGCTGTCCTCAGTGTCTGCAATGTTGCCTTGTGGTAGTGCAATTCCCTCAGTTCTGACTACCTTCCCTCTCTTTGTTACCATCCGACTACATTTCTCCAGTCTGAATTATGTTCCATTGTTGTTACTGTAGATCCTCATAGTATGGATGAGTGATTCGATGTCTTGTTCACTCTTGGGATATAGCTTGATGCCATCCATGTAGATTAGGTGGCTAATGTCGGTATTTGTAGCAAGTCTCATTAAATCATAATGACGAGGTTCAGGCCTATGCAGAACACCAGGGGGTTGCATCTCCTTCACTAGCTTGTGACTTGTACCATTGGCTTGAAGTTGGCCTCCAGTGTTGTTCTCCTCATCCAGATGAAATTCCTGATGAAGGCTCTTAGGGTTCCTGTTTAATCTTGTACAGCTCTAGGCATTCCAGGATCTATGTGCGAGTCAGTGAGTTATAGACTTTCTTGTAGTCAATCTAGGTGGCGCACAGGTTGGTCAGTCTGGTCTTACAGTCTCAAGCGACTGCTGTGTCTACCAGTAGCTGATGTTTTGCCCCTCTGGTGTTCCTTCCAGTTCCTTTCCAGTGACCCATTTATGTATTGACCCATGTGCCGGTTCATCTTAGCTGCTATGATGCCTGACAGGAGCTTCCATGTGGTGCTGAGCCGACTCCCCTCCATGGAATACATGAAATTCATAATAATTCCATTTACTGAATGTTAGATGTTCAAACAGTAATCCGTCGAGCTGCACAACACTGTGCAGGTACAGTTATCATCTGACCACTGGAGTAACATGTAACATACATATTACAATTATTATTTGTTATTCATAACAAAGAAACTTTGGAAAACCTTCTACTTTGAACTTTGGATTAGTCAAAAGCAAAAAACAAAAGACAAACAAACAAATAAAAAAAACCTCTTTTCTAAGATGGAAATTCAAGTGGCTAATAGGATTTTTCAAATAATGACCCCAGAGGAACAAACATACAAATTTTGATGTTTGTATCCACTATTCAAACTATTCAAAAATTGTTTCAGTTATCTGCTACACAGAAACTGAGGGACATGAAATTAAAATCCTGAGTGTCAGATCCAATTTTAGTAGTTTTACATAAACATCGAATGACTTGTTTATAAGCTATTGAATTCCTCTGTACTGTATAAGCACTTTTTTCACACATATCTGTTCTGTGTATATTCTTATTCATTGCAATGCAGGTGGTATTTTGCCATCTCCTTACTGCACACCATCATATCGGATTTTTACAGTTTCACCAGAGATTGCATAGCACATCCAGGACTGTGAGTCCAGGAGATATTTGGATATATGGAGTTGGAAAAAAGAGAACTGGTGATGGTGAAGAGATATTCTGTGACCTGCAGAATTCCAGCTACTGTGGAAATGTATATAAAAAAGTTTTACATTGCTCTTTAAATTAAAGAGCTTATGTATCGGAGGTTTGAAAAATTAAATGCAAATACTGCCTCACTAGCAGGGAATCAAAAAAAATACACGCCAACTAGTTTGAATATTTCATAGTTTCTTAAAGATTGGGGGGAAAAAAACCCTTCACCATTTTCAATAATAATTGGGGATATAAGTCAGTGGTTTTAGTCATTGACAAATAGTTTTTAAGCTGCTAATGGAGGTTGTTTTTTTCTCTTTTTTTCTACATTTGAATATAAGCAGCTTCTAAAGAAGAAAATTCCTTGTAAGTCTGAATACAGACGTCTTGATGATATCACTTTGCAGACAAGTTTCCACAGTCAAGCCTCCACACTCGACTTATGATGCCCCTGTTTAGCTATCAGATAATTGGTTAGCAAACGAGATAGTTTTTTTTCTTCAATTTGTCATGCTTCTTTCTGGTCAAAGTCAACTGAACTGTCAGGAACCTATGAGCTCATTTCCATATTGTTTGCAGTTGTATAATGACTCAAAATTAGCTTCTAATTAAATCTGAGGAATTCACACTTGAGTGCATACTGTGTGTGTGTGCGTATGAATGTGTGTGTGCATGTGTGTGTGTGTGTGTGTGGGGGGGGTGTTCATTCAGTAGTTCTTTATAGTGGAGACAGAAAATAATGTCTGGTACACTCAAACGAACAACACATCATCAAGGAAAGGATCAAGTTTACTTTGACAGAAAGTAAATGTTTATATGTCACAAGCAGATTAAAGTTATAAGAGTCAGATCATTTGTTGTGCGTGTGTTTTTTTTAATTAATTTATCTTGTTTTCAATATCTGATTGTATGCGAATACATTAACAGAAATTTTAGCGGATTGTCTGTAAGCCGTTGTGCCTGTGTCGACATGTCTTTTCTCAAAAAGCACTTTAACACATTTGACACAAAGAAATTGTGTAGCCTGGTTTTAGTTGTATTGATTCTGTTATTAATGTTTCAACACCCTTGGCATTTCAGATGTGGTTTTCCTACACTTCGTCTTATCCTGCCTGGTTCCTAGCCTGAAACAATCACTTATCAATAAATGCATGGTATGTGTTGGCACATGCTATCAATCAACAAAAGTGGGTGCAGCAAATGTGGCACAGTGCAGCAATATTTGCCATTTTCCTCTTCTCCCAGGACTTGTATTTTTCCTGTAGAGCCTGAATTGCATTTATCATTATTCAACTGGCTTTTGTTGTCCCTTTTATGTGAATATCACTTTTTAGTGTAATTGCACTGTAAACTCATCTAGGCAATTTGCTCATTTACTGCACAATGTAAGTGCATTTCTGTAAGCTACTTCGGCTTTACGGAGGCAGATGGTTTCATTTGTATGTAGTCATTAAACCACACATCCTCCTCACCAATCGGTTATTTAAATTTGCATTTAAATGTGTTTGACCTTGAGACTTTGCACACACTGGCTCCTCTCCGTTGCTTCACACCTTTAATTGGCTAATTATTTTGGGTTTTGTGTTCAGCCTGCATCATTATACTTTGTGTGTTTTTTTGCTTTCTCATGTGCTCCTGGTCTGAGCTGATTAGGCAGGATTTTTCCCACTAATTTTGTTTTTACGGATCCTGAATTATCATCAAATTTGGTCTTAAACTGCCAGTCCAGCCCTGCTTTGTTTACCTCGTGAGGTGCTCACAAGATACGCATCATCCAAAATGACCATGAGCATTTAGTTTATTGGGATTATACAAATCTGATAAACAGACTCAGAGAAAGTCTTTGCAGGGGTCACAGTAGAAGAGTTTGTGCAGTAGACCTACCACTCCAATACAAGCACAGTACAGGTAGCAGGTAACAAACTGAGCCAAGCCTGAAAATGCTGCTGGAAATGAAACAAATGTTAAAGTGTTGCTGCCTGTATTAACATAGGCTTTTGAGGATTTGGGGGCTTTAGAGACTCAGGGGCTGATATACTGTGCTTGCTCATCAACAATACAATAGTGTTTTAAAATCCTAGACTGTACTCAGCATTAGTCACAGTAATTGACAGTAACTGACACACACTCTATTCATTTTGTAGTGTCACCTATAGCTGATGGATGATGACATTTGTTTTGCGCATTCGACAAAATTGCCTGTGACAAATGCTGCAGGAAGAGCCTGCAATGACGGGAGCTTTCCAAGTTTGCAGAAAAATGGACAAAAGTGCCTTTTGACCTACAGCACGGCACTACAACATATCAGTGTGAATAACGAATAAGAAGATATATATATATAAGGCACTTACTGATCAAGGCTAACTCTCAGATGAACCATTAATAAATTTGCTAAAAGAACAATGTTCCACCTGTCCAGCACCAGGTTACGCTGGCTGAGAAGTAGGAAAAAATATCAAATAACATTTTAATTTGACACCACAGCAGGCTGTTCAGTCACCTTTGAAGTACTGTGCTGTGGTCCTTCCCATCAGAAAAATTAGCATGCAGTGACGATCCCAGCAGCCTTATAAGCTTAATGCCAAAGAGCTGTTGCATCACAATAGTGGTGTGTCATTTTCCTCTGTCATCCACCTGGGCACAAACCATGGCCACAGTAAGAACTGTTTATATCCCAGTAAGCAAATTACACTGATAGGAAAAACCCTTGTTTGCTTAGGAGGTGCGTTCACAGGTTTGTTTTAGGCAACATAAATATTCTCAGAGGATGGACATTTGACTCTTGAGGATCAATGATGAAAGCCTTTGCAATGGCTAAGAACCGTTCATGAGGAAGGGATCTCTTTCAGATATAGACAAATATCGCTTTTAATGTCAATCATATCAGTCTCTTTCTGTAGATAAGATATAAACACAGATTGCAGGTTTTGAAGAGCTTTTAAGTCTCATGAAGGCTTTCATTGTAACTAAATAGTCTTGATAGGACGGAATATAAACTGGTTTCTTTGCCTGTATTTATATGCAAGCAGTGCTTTGAGTAACTCATGCACTTTGGATTTACAAGTGTTGGCTTGGCTTTTCTGGATAGAAACAATAAAATCCAGATAAGGTTCTTACATGACACAGTTTTCTGAGCAATGGCAATAAAAACTAACACATTTTTATTCAGGGTTTACAATAAAAAGGATAATGGGTTATCATTGCTACTGTAACCTGGATGTAGGCCTTTTTTGCTGCTGAAGTCTTGTCCTGTACACATGAGACAGACTTGGCTTTCAAGATAATAATGTGCATCCAGATGTAGCCAATTAGATATGTACAATGAGCAGTCTTTATTGTGGTGAAGGGACACATATTAAAAAGCAATGCAAGCCTGATGTCAAATAGCTAAAATTTAAAATTCATAACAACTATTGTTTTACTTTCATCTCCTGTGGGGGGTTTTTTTGTGGTTTTTTTGTGGTTTTTGATTGGATGGTATATTTGGGTTTTTAAGGCTTTTCGCAATACAGACAACATTTGTTCATCAAGTTTAAGCTTGCATCTCAGACTGAGCCTCTTTGTCTTGTTTACTCCCAGTGCTTTTCGGTATAACAACTGCAAGCAAGACCATCTGGTGGGTGTCAGGAAGTGGAAAAAACAAACCAGCTTAAGTTTCAGCGAAACAGGAAGATTTCAGGAGAAGATAATTAGAGCGTTCTGAAATTCATTTCTGCAGACAGCTGACTATCTGTGTTCCAAATCATACCAAAGTCTTAATTGGTGATTTTATATCCTGAAATCCAATACATGTGGCGTTTAACCCTCTAAACATATAATGCCAGCATCATCTGAGAAACGAGTCCAAAAGTTGTAGAGTTAAAGATGGCATTTCGTGGCTTCATAGCTCTTGAGCTCAGTCGTAATGTGATCATGCTAAGTTAAATAGAAGAGGCTAGATTTCAGACATAATTAGAGTAAATGCTTTCTTTAGAGAGGGGATTTTTGTTGTTGTTGTTTTAGGTTTTTTTTTAGTTGTTTGCCTCTTTCCTATTATTATTATTATTATTATTATTATTATTTGTTTTGTTTTTAAATAGTCAGCCCATAACATTAATCATTACAGTTACTGGGCTCTGTAGCTGTCATGTTTAATAATATCCCGAATAATGAATGTCTGAGACATCAGATCACCAAATATTCCAGACTTAGAAACACTGAAAAGAAAAGGAAATACAAATGGATGATAGTTGTAAGACAACAAGATAATCTTAGTCCCATATTCATATTTCCACAGAGCAATGCTTTGTCCCTTTTTCAGCATAAAGACAGAACAGGGAACGTTTTTGGAACTCTAAATTCTGACAGTATGAGAAAACCTTATCTTCCATCTCATTAATCTATACTGTTTTGTTTTTTTTTTCCTCTTTTTTTTGAGTGGGGGTGGTGTAATAGTGTAGCAATAGAATATGCAGGCCTCCTCCCTGAACTAATAGAAGTCAGTGACCTCATTCTAAGGAGACTATAAAAAACGCAAGATTAACAACATGAAAACATAATGAAATCAGCTTCCAAAAAAGCCACGGCAGCAGAGTAAAAGTCATACAGGAGGTTGGCACTAGTCTGTGTTCTGGCCGCTGATTATGACAGGCATTTCTCTTTTTTAATTAATCTAACGGTATTATGACTGTTATGACTGTGAATGATTAGCAGATGTGCAGTATCCAATATTTGCTAATCTGTTAATGTATCATGTCCTTGGAGGACACAAGCTTATGTTATCATCTTTCTGTGTTCAGCTGTGATATCTTAACATAATTGCAGAAAGTATCTGATGTGAGATTTTTTTGGGAAGCCAGTGGTAGTGCCAATTCAGAAACGTCAGCACTAGTCTTGTGGCTGCCAGTCCCTCTGAGGACATAAAGGTTGCGTTTCTTATGTTTTTGGACTTTCTGTTTTCACTCTGGATTTGGAATTAGTTTATGGTGAGAAAATTATGGTGGCAGGGCAATAGCACAGGACAATATCGTCCTGTGCTATTGCCCTGCCACCATAATCGGGTTGAAAATATATTTAGTGTGGTTTTTTTTTTTTTTTTTTTTTTTTTATTTTTCTCACCTTCCAT
>VVHJ01002740.1:0-12753 GCA_015107715.1 Tylochromis polylepis | reverse complement strand
CATCAAACTTGGTAGGAACCCAAATAAGGACAGTGCTGAACTTGAAGACATATTGATCAGTGGTTTTAATGTAATTGCTAAAAAAAAACAAAAAAACATTTAATAACACTTCCAGCTAGCCACTTGTGATATGTTTAGGGGAACACTAGTGAATTCTAGTCATGGCATCATTCACCACAAGTAAACCTATAAGAACAGTTCTCACAAAGCAATGGACTACCACAAGATTAAATTTCAATTGGATTATTTTTAGCACTTCTATCAGTTAGCTGTATTCCCCAGGCTCATGACACATGTATACTGTACCAGTATACAAAATACATGTGGATGTACTTTACTGAGGGTACACTCAGTGAAGTACATCCACGTTTTCATTGACTGTATCCTCTTAGCTGTCCTCTTCAGGAAACTGTAACATTATGTGTGTGTGTCCACTTTCACAACAACAAATTTCTTACATGTGAGGTGTTTGGAGGACATTTACAGAGTTACACTCTCCCTGAACAGATACTCTTTTAGTAACTTATAAATCTAAAAATAAGAAAAGTCAGTAGTGGAGCTGGAGATGCAGGCTGAATACCTCAGTGAATGTGACTTCTGAACCAGAAAAATGGAAGAGCACCTGAAGGCAGCAGGATGTGAAAAAAAGGTGTTAACAGATGCTAACAGAAAGCTGGAACGAGCAGAGGTAAACACAACGAACTAAAGAGTGAATAAAAATAAAAGCAACTCTGCTGGTTTCAGCTCTGTGACCTCTGATCTACAGACAGCCAAACCTACTGAAAGCAGAAACACAGTGATGCAGATCATTTAAAATACACATAAACACACCCACAGTAGAGTTAAGAGCGCTGTTTACTGGTTCACTGCAAAACCGCTGACACGAATTTGAACTGAAATGTTATTTTTAGTCTTTTTCATTTAATGAGTAAAACAGCCTGCAGGGCACCTAAAAATGAGCATTTGTAATGTGGGAAAATCTCTGTGAGGTTTGGCACTGGCCAAAATGTTGATGACTAAGATCAGATATATGGAGTATGGAAAAGTTAAAAGATGTCAAAAAAAAAAAATCAGAACAGCTTTACTGCTTATTTAAATGTTGCTTTACTTTACTGTGAAAATAGAGGACAGTCAGCTCCAGTTCAGAGTGATTTTCCTCTCCTCATTCTGTTCACAATTACTTCTAGAAAATAAGATGAGGGAAAGCTGATCTTTGCCTGTCCTTGTGGAGTTTTTTTTTTTTTTTCATGATCCGAACATCTTTTTGCCGAGCACACTTACTGTCTGACACCCACGCACAAGGATTTTAGAAGTGTAACTCGAACAAACCATGTAGAACTTTACATCTGCTCATACTGCACTGTCTCCTCAGGCTTCACATTAACAGTCCTCAAATTCCACCTACACTATCTGGACTTCACGAGGGGTCAAACTGGGCTATAGATTTAAGTGGGAAGTCTGCTGGCTACCACAAAACTACACCCATTACTTATACTGACATACTAATCAGTAGTGATTCTACTGAATCTATGTAATTACAACCATATACCCAGCAGTGGTCTTGTTTTAATGCATAAAGTCTTCTCTTGCAGCCACATTTAATGTAACAAGAACAAGAGTTCTTAAAATTATTAATTTAATTAAATTATTAAATCCATGTGATACATGGAAAAATACTTATTATGCTCATTTCCAGCTACATATTTAAAACATATTTTTGGACTCTATTAGAGTAGCTGTGCATGAGTCATGAAATAAATAACAGACACACAGAAAAAGAGAGAAAAGTGTCCGCTCCTGAACGAAATAAGGATTACAGTAAGATAAAAGTAGATTTCTTTGTAGAACAAACAAATCTAGAGTTTACATTTTTATATAACAGTGCTGCATAAAGATATTTTTATGCCACATAGCTAGCATAAAAATGTTTTTATTTTAAAGGAAGAGCTGACAGGAAGTAGATGGTTTCTGGTACACATTGGTATGCATCTACAAGCCACACTACAACCCGCCTCCACCTCTGCTCCTCTGTTTGGTGCTATGTCTGACCAAGTCAATAACAATAACTGCTCTCCAAACATACAGCTTTCCACCTACAGCTGTGCCAACATAGAAAGGTCTCCAAACAGAGCCAAATATAAGGTGCGCTCAGTAAATTTGCTTTTACAGTAATAACTTTTAAAGTGTGGCTTACATTTCGAAATACCTTTTAGGGATTGGATTAGTAGATTTGTGATATGTGGATTTGTCACAAGTATTGAGACCAGTTTCTTTCAGTAAGGGAATGCCGTTGACATTTGCAGTATTGAAAAAGTTCAGTTGGAAACTAAACTTTTTTTTTTATATATATATGGACAAAGCTATGAAAATAATATTAAAGTTTTACATCAAACTGTTCTAAACACTTGGTTTGGCAGTTTTTGTTCTATTCTTGGGCCCTATGATATCATTGAGAAAGTATACCCTAATATGGTCATCTCAGGCAGCCCCACCCACCTGCTGCTTAAAGCTCTACATTCCTAAGAGATAGCCAATCAGAGGCAAGTAGAGGAAAAGACAGGAAAAGGAACTTGTTTCAGACAAAGGATGAACTAAGGTGCAGCACCAAAGTCTTGCATAAGATAAAGAAGGATTATTTTAAACTGTAATTAATGCAGAGCTACCATAGTAGAGTCCAAGAAACTGAGTTGGAAATATTGCAGAATAGAAAAAAAACAACAAAAAACCCACCTCCAGTAATATTATTTCACTTTGATGACAAGTCAAATAGCTTTACTGCATTTCTATGGTTTACACCACTGGATGGTATCGCAGGCTGAAACTCTCTGTGTGAGTTCATGTGAGGGTAGCGTCAGTTGTGAGAGCTGATGCGGGCTCATCCTGTTGCATCTGCAGTGTAAACGAGAGAATCAACAGTGGCATCTGATGTGCCGCTGTTGAAGAGAGATGTACAGCTGCAGGCCAAGAGAGAGAGCGAGACTGACGAGAGAGAACGAAAGCAAGAGAGAGAGAGAGAGATTGATCGAGGAGGTGTTTGGAGCTGCGGGGCGAGCTGCACCAGGCGGTGTCGTGGTTAAACTGGTCGTCCAGCATCACAATAAAGCTCCAGCCAAGACAGAATACTGATGAGGATGAAGGACACGCCTCCTCCTCCACCCCCACTGCACTCTTCTCTCTTTTCTCCTCCTTTCCCTCGAAAGTCCTCTTCTGTATTCTCACATTTCTTCATCCTTCCCACATTTTTTGCACTCCCTCTTACCTTCCCTTACTGTTTTTCCTCCTTCCTTCCTCCTGCTCTAACTTTCTATTCCTTCTTCTCTTCTCTCTTCGCATTACTTTGTCCCTCATGTATTTACTTCCTCCTTCCTCTCCATTCTTTTTTCTCCCACTATCCTCTTATCCATCCCATCATCTCTCCCTGTCTCCCTGTCTCTGCGGTCCTCCAGTCGTTGATTAAATGGCAGCATGGTGGTTGGTTAGGGATCAGTTCTGCCTCTGCAGTGTGCGGGCGGCGAGGCGAGGACGAGGCAGTATATTAACGAGGATCCCGGCGTTAACGAGCCATTTTTTAAAGCTCTCGTAAAAAAAAAGGAAAAAAAAAACAAAAGAAGAAGAAGCCTCTCCAGCAGGCTGCTGCCATGGCAAGACAGACAGACAGTGTGTGCGTGCGAGTGTAGGTGTGCCTGTGTGTCACTGTTGACGACCTTGGCAGAACAGTAATGGGTTTAGTTTCTATCGCAGCCCTTAGGGTCTCGGCTTATCAACTGCTGACTGTCACGTTGCAACGCCATGTTAGAATGTATATCTGTAAAGAACTCCACCTGTATCTGTGCATCACTGAAGAGCTCCAGCTTTGTGTATGCATCAGTGCAAAACTCAAGCTATGCATATGTATCTCTACTCTGGATGTTTCTGTGATAATCCAGAAAACTTCAGATAGGTCTACAAAGTTTTGTCAACAAATTTCTAGTTTATTCCATTTATGTCTACAAATCTCCAGGTCTTTAAAACTCAAGATGCATCTTAGAAGCTCTAGATTACAAAATGTGTTTCTATACATCTCTAGAAAACTCTACAGTCCTCCAGAAAACTCAGATGAATCTCCCAGATACCAAGGGTTCCAGATGCGTCTACCTATATCCAAAGAACTCCAGATGTGTCTATAAATCTGTAAAATTATTTTTTTTTGATGAACTCTTTGGTTGACTTTAGCATATCTACAAATCTCTAAAGAACTACAGATGTGTCTTCAAATCTGCTGATCCCGAGAACTCCAGATGTTTCTACATGTCTCTAGAAAACTTGCAGTGTCTATGCATTACTAACAAAACTCTGGATGTGTCCTCAAACATGTACAAAAACCCTACATGGTTTTGAATCTTTATAAAACTCAACATGTCCACAAATCTCAAAAAGACTGTAAACATGTTCACAAATCTCAGAAACATCTGGAGTACATGTATCAATGCAAAATCTCAATGTGTCTGTATTTCTGTGAAACTCAAGATGTCTACATATCTCGAGATAGTATCCCCATTCAGGGAGCGCTGGATGTCCTTTAAATCTCTAGAATACAGATATGTATTCTTGTCTAGATAACCAGAGATTCATTCAGACAACTGAAGACCTGTTGCACTTGTAGAAAATGCTAACTATATATGTATGGAGAACTCCACCTGTGTCTACAGAAAACCAGATGTACCTATGTATGCGTAAAGATCTTCAGGTAAGATCAGTGCAGAACACCAGAAAGTCTACCAATCTACAGAAAGCCTCTGGAAGTTCTGAAGTGTGTAGTACTACACAGCCAATGTATTCATAAATCAACATGTGTCCGTGTAGCTCTATAGGGCTCCAGATGTGTTTACATATGCCAAGAGAACCTCCAGATGTACTTACAAATCTCTATGGATCTACAGATGTCCGCCTCTCTCAGACACTCAGGTGTGTTTAGAAATGTCCACAAAACTCCACATGTGGAGATGCATTACTATAGAACTCCAAATGTTTTCAACAATATCCATACAGCCGCCGGTGTTTTTCAAATATCTAAACATCTCCTTATGTGTTTTTCCACAAGACCAAATATGTTTGTGTAATTCAAAAGGTCTCTCGATGTGTTTACAAATCACTACGGAACCCCAGCCGTGTTTACAAATCTCTGCAGAATTCTGTATGGTGTATCTATATTGCTATAAAAAAAACTCACTTTTCATTGTACATCTATGGAACTAAACAGAGATAAAGCTCACTGTAAACATGACCACACCTGATCCTTTGTCTCTCCTTTTGGACTGTTATGCCCTTCTTGGTCATCCATTTCCTGCACTGTACTCTTTCCATGGGCTTTCATTAAAGTTGATGAAATGTCTCTCTATCCAGCGACCCTTTCTTCTGTTTTTCTCTGTATGAGATCCACATCTGACCCTTATCTCCCCTCCACCGCCTCTCCCTTCCTCTCTTAAAGAAATCTCAATCAAAGACAACAAGTTAAAAATAATCTTGTTTTGAGTTTTGCCACAAAAACATCCAGCACTGAAGGTTAAGAAACTTTGGTGAGCCAAGTTTTCTCCACTGCTGGTTTTTCCTGTGACTATCATCACATCATGAGGGTAGAAACGTTTTATGAGAGTTATAAAGGATTTATGTCAGCTGCAGGCTGCTGGGTGTGCAGAGAAGGGCCGGCTGTTTAATTCATAAGATGAAACTTGGCTCTGAGTTGGATGTGTTTCATTTATCTCACTTCTGCAGCTCATCGTCTGCAGGGACAGCTAATGAGTCTCTCTCTCTCTTTCACACACTCACACATATAGTAAAGGCATCGGTATAAGCCATCAAACAGTATATCAATCAATATATAAACAAATATAACTACAGCACATGTTAAGCACACCAAAGGCTATGGAGTTAAGTGTTAGCAGAGTCCTCGGGATTAATTTCAGGACTTCACATTGAGATTGAAGCCCAATTATTAGGAAGTGCCTCTTCTAAATCAAAGACACAACTACACTGGTTTCACTAGCATCAGCTGAAACATACCTGGAAGAGAAATTGCAAACAAAACAACAACAAAAAATTAGATTAAAGACATCTCCATTCGCTTGCTTTAGCCCCTTCTTCAGTGTTTAAAAGCATGAAGCCAGATACATCAGCTTATCAAAAAGTTTGATTTTCCCAGTCATGAGTTTGACTTGGATATTGATCAAGCTGCAGCCTCCAGCACTGAAAAATGAGGCCAGTGTGGAAGTGCCAAAACCTTCCACAGTTTCTCTAGTGGCCACTCGAACTGGCTCCAAAAGAGAGTGAAAGCAAACATGTTTACAACCTGCTACAATCTTCATATTACTCACCTGTTCAAACAGTAACAGGACTTAAACCTCTGCATGATTAGGAGTGTGCCCACTTTGATAGGTGGGCCATTACAATAACCTTAATATTATATAAAAGGGTAATAATACTGTTATTATTTCTCAAGCTATTAATCCTACTTGCTCCTACAATGGCTGCTACTGCTGCTTCCACTGAAGTTAACAATTTCAAAGCTGTGCTACAGCTACTAATGCTAATGCTTAAAATGCCAAATCAACTACTAATACTGTTGGACACATATGCTCCATCTTGTGATACAGCTAATACTGATAATAAATGCCTTATATTCTGCATTGGCATGTTATTATATATTAATCAAATCTGCTGCCTTAGTGCTCTGTAAACACAGATTACTAGGATTGTTATCAGCGCCTGGTGAGTCATCCTACCTGTTAGGGATCGAGTGACGGCGCTCTCGTACAGAGGAACTCCCTCCCCGGCATTATTGAAAGCCTTCAGGGAAATCACATAGTGCGAGCTTGGCTCTGAGGAGAAGAAAGATGGAGAGAGAGCAAGTCATTTTAAATGGCATCCACCACAGTACATTATCATGTTAAGATGCAACTGATTGCTTGCTGTCTTCTATGTGTTTCAGCAGTGTCTACTTAAAGGAAGCATCATTAAAAGTAAGTGGGGAAAGGTCAAACCTAGTTTGACAGAACTGACTCGACATGAGCACAAGTCTTCAGCTAAATCCTGCTCAGTGACTGTAACTTTTCTCTAGTTTGACAGTAAACACAGAAAGCTGCACTTCTTCAAGAAGATGTAGGACTTTTCTGAACCAAGTTTGTCACATGAAATCTGCTAATTTTATATGATTTTTGTGTTACAGGGGGACTGCCATATTTTTAGGAGGTATAACTCAAAAGCACAAGATTCAGTAATGAGGTGATGACACATTTGGGCCTAACTTGGAATACTTTAGGCATGCAGTCAGAAGTGTCCTGCTGTTCACATGTGGTTTAAATGTCATAAGCTGGCTTTGACTAGTTTAAACAAAGTGTTTTGTGGGACGATGTGGTCCAAATGCCAAATCTGGCCCATCTGGCCCAGTGGCTGAATTACGGAAGCAATAATCAAGGCCAAGTGGTTCATGTAGGTCAAACATTCTTTCTATTTGGGTCACAAAGTCAACTATAGCCAAAATCTAAGCAGTGCATCTGCAAGCCAATTGGCAACCCCACTTCCAATCCGGCTTTTCATATTCATGCTGGATCTGACTTTATCAGTGTCATGTGTTTTGTGATGATTGATCCCTGGTCTGCTCTGTTTTGTGGGTTTTGTGGGTTTTGCTGGTCATGCTTGCTCTCCAGCTTTCCACGTATGCACATGAAAGGCTGGACAGCTCTCAGAAGAGAGCGGTGCTGCCAAATATAAATTACTGCTGGTGTAAATCTCAATCTCCCAGTAACAACAGTAGCCCTAACTAAATTATGTTTTATTGAGCTGAGTGGCAGAAATAAAGAACAAGGTCTCACACATCCTTTGTTGTAAATTTTCAAAGGACTTACGGAATTGTAGGCAAACAACCATGAGGAATATGAGGGGAATTAAATTTTTAGAACTAAAAATGTATTGTTTTGAACTAATAATTATCTGTCAGAGCTTTCACTACACATTTTTTTTTTTTCTTTTAGTTCTATTTTCCCACATATTTCCTGTCCACAGTTCCACTGATGTGACAACACAATTTTGGCAGGGTTAGTGGGGGTGGCGTTCAAATTTCAGAAGGGGTTGGAGCGCTCAAAGCCACCTGCTTAGCCACACCCTTGCCGCAGACATCTGTACTCATCATCATGCAGTGGCTCATCCTGCCACAGCCGGTCACGCGCGATGATGCTGCATGTTCTCGCCATGTTGCGCCAAACCTTCGCAGCAGTTAGGCAAACACGGCGGCTCCGCTCCCCAGACGCCTTGCCGCATGAATTAATGATCGCTATGAATTATAAATACCGTGTACATATGTGCACTCACTCCCACGTGTGCATGCAACAGAACGGCCCGATTTTATTTTTTCCATCATTCCTCCATTATGAGACCTGAGATGGGAATTCTCAGCCGCATATAAAATTGCACCCAATTTGTTATTGTCTTCTTTGGCATGCAAATTGGTTGTTGCGCTCACTGGGGAGGATGTTTTCTCTTTTTCGACCTTTCACAATTAGATTTCCACCTCAAGCAGCTTTCTTATTAAATTCTTTTAAATTATTGATCGTTAATTAAATGGGGGATTTCATCATCATAATGAATTAATGGAAGAGGCAAACGCTGTGTCAATATTGGCACGCTGTCAGCAGGAGCAGCTGGATTTATGAAGGATGAACTTATTAAGTAGGTGCTGTTGATAAGCATGCTGGAAATGCCATGACATGATGAATTATTTTGGTGCTGATAAGAGGAAAGACAAGAAATGAAAAAGGTTCCGACAGTGATGGAAACTATTGGTGATTAATATTCTGCTTATGACTGCAGGTGTTTCTGCCTATGAGGGCTGGTGTTGCATCAGGTGTCCTACAGCTCTGCCAGTTTGCCCTTTAGCCAGACACTGACTAGATCCAGAATATCCTAAATTCATAAGGCACCGAGCTGCTAAAGGATGAGCAGTTTGCTGAAATAAGTAAAAATCTGTCCACATTACTTATTTTACACACTCTCAGTATCGTAAATATCCAAAACTTTTCCCCCAAACTGTGGTACTTCATCCTAATGGCCTTTTTCCACTGAATGCATCATTCATCATGTAAAATCATAGTCAAATAAGCGCCATTACATCAAGACGGTTCCCACTGGACGTGGATAATCTCATACTCTAAGATGTTCTTTTTGGAAGCAAGGTTGAAATTTAACAAACTTTGACTTTAGTAAAAGAGTGAATAGCCAATAAAAATAAACAACTTGTGTCACATCAGTGCCTCTACAGTAAAAATAAGCCAAGCAGCAGCCTCTAGGGATGAAAAAAAAACACAAAACAAAACAAGTGGAATGCCAACAACTGCAGTTCCTAAGTGGTGGTTATCTTATCTATCTGGCTCGTTTTGATAACCACAGACTCCCGTGTTAAAATGTCCAACTTTACAGCAGAAATTAACATGTATGCAGCCTTTTACTGATGACAGTTTTGGTCTTTATGGATAATTTCAACCTTCATAACAACTGCACAGGGATGAATTTTTATATTACTCATCCATCTGGATACAGGAGTTAGGGACTTAGTGGCTTTGATTGACTGGTCCCAGCACACAGGGCTATAGTCAGTCCAATCTGCTAGCCCTCCCCTTACTAATGTGAGACAGTGAAATGGACCTCTCAATCACCTTTGCAGTCCTGCTGTGAGGTGCAGACTGTCCAAGATGTTTGTGCTTCTGTTTTGGTGAGTGATATTCACGCATTTATTGGTCAGTAACAATTATACAGCTTATTACAAAAAGCACATCACACAGTGTAGATATGTGCTGGCTACTAGCTGCAATGATGATCACTATTGATCATTTCAAAATAAACAAATAAATAAAAATGAGGAAGTTAATGTGAAAAAACCCAACAGAGTTAAATGTGCCCAGAATTGAGGACGTGTCAGTGTTTGGGATAAAAGTTGGGGTATCAAAAACCTTACATTTGATACATTTATACCCATACTTTATCAGTATTTATGATTTATCTGGATATGTCACTGTTCTGTTTCAGTACACTGAGCTGTATTGAAACTGCTGGAAAATTATGGTGACCTGTTTTGGCCTCAAATATCAAACCTGTTCACTGCTTGAAGTAAATCAGACTTTGAAAGAACAGCTCTCAGTTGGAGGTTCCATTTTGTCTCCTTTTGTTGGCACTAGGTGGCGGGTAATGTAGGCTGAACGTGTCCTGGATGAAAGTGGTATCCATTTTCTTAGTGAACTATAAGTGAAGGTGAAGCCACTGCGGCTCCTTTCATACCCAGGTTTTCAATGGAGTAGTATCTCTGCTTGCTGTCCACTCTGACCGTCTCAGCGTAGGGACTGCCTACTCCGTAGCCAATAATGTAACCCCTGACCAGGATGTTAGGGCTGAGTGGTGGAGTCCAGGACATGATGATGCTGTTGGGAAGTGGCCTGACGTGCAGGGAGCTCGGCTGGTCGGGCACCTGACTCTCTGCAAACAAACCAACAATAAAATGTCAGACACAAAGACGATGACAGCACTGTGGTTTGGGGGCATCAGTATTTCTGTACAGCACTGACCTCTACCACCGCCAGCAGTCTTAAAACTAACCCTGTTAGTGCTCACAGAAGCAGGTACTTAGAGCAGCTGTGGGTAACAAACGCTAACCCTGTTACCCCTAAAAAGACCTGACACTTAGTGTTATTCCTCGGGAACAGATTAGATGAGATTAGAGCACTTTCCGTCCTCGGGGGGAGATGCTTCATATCACTTTATTGAGTGATAATCCATCGAAATAAGATTTGGGTCTCCCTCTGTCCCGGCCTGGAAACACAGTTAGCATGGATGTGTTTGTTGTTTTTATCTCTGCAGCATCCTGCTGACCAGAACATCCTGGTGCTGAGCTGGTTATCGTTTTTTAAATTATTCTGCTAAGAGTTATAGGGTTGAAAATCCCCAGAGCTGCTAGCCAGTTTGTTTCTGCTTATTGTTTTTTCTTCTGTCTGTAGCCTCGTAATGGCTTTGTAACTCTTGATAATGTAGCTGTAGGCAGATATGAAGACAGTTTTAATGCTTATGAATATACAGTAACCATTATAACTTATAACTGAGTTATCAGTTTATCTTTTATACTTATGTCCTATCAAAATATACATTCTGAGGCTGAAATGTGTCTCAGATAGTTGATAACCTGAGGGGATGCACCAAGGTCCAGTATAAGATAATAGGGGTCATACAAAGCTGTTCTAGTACTTTAGTCCATGAATAAAAATATAGAACTGGAAGTGAGGAGAACAGGCTAACTTTAAAGCACTAAATCCTCCACTTACGTCTTTGTTGAGGGTGTTATAGAATAGCTGCTGACAAACAAATTTGTTCAGTACTACATTATCATTGTTTTGAATGCTAGACAGCAGTCCAAATGGAAGGTTGGGTGACCGTTACATAATTCAAAAGAAAGCAGAGGGAGAAAGAGATGTTTTGTACTTGCACAAATAAAAAAAGCTCCCAAATGACATTTTTTCTGCTGCTGTTTTGTGGCCAGAACTTCAACACATCATTTAGCTACCCTCATATGCAAATGTGCAAATCCTTTACTTTGTTTATGTACTGCTTATTAATCAGTATTTAAGTTGAAATGAAGCACATCTTTCTGTTTTGTATATACTTGTAGATGGATGACAGCCTTTCCTTTCCTTTTCTTTCTGCTTTATCCCATCTCCCCTCCCTTCCCTCCCTCTTGAGCTAAACCTTCCATGTATCCACCCGACACCCGTCTTTAACTGGTTAAATATTTATGCGAGTGTTAGGGCAGTGGAGGTATTTACATCCTGTTATATACATCACTGCTGTCACACAGACATGCACACAAAAACACACGCTCTATCACTCTCTGTTTTTACCATCCAGGTCATTCTCTGGCGTCTCAGCGGTGTACCAATCGCTGGCCGGGCCTGTCCCATTTGCTGTCATTGCTGCTACCTGGAAACTGTACTGACTGCCCTTCTCTAGACCTGGAAAGGAAAAAAGAGAGAGAAAGCATGTCATTATACCGTCATCGTTTTCCTGTTGTACAGCCATAGAAACACAGGTTTGCTGCTTATAACCGATTCACAATCAACACGGTGTCACAGTCATAAATGGTCATATATGGACCCAGTGCCACTCCAGAAAAATGAAATACAAAAAATACAATTCCTCAAATGGCCACTTGAGGCTCACTGTCATAGCAACTGTGTGGTGAGTGTTTTTTATTTAATAACTCCAATGTTTGGATTTTTATAAAGGTTTAAAGTTTGGAATTGAATGTCAGCACAGGTATAGTGGGATGCAAAAGTTTGGGCAACCTTGTTAATAGTCATCATTTTCCTGTATAAATCGTTGGTTGTTACGATAAAAAATGTCAGTTAAATATATCATATAGGAGACACACACACAGTGATATTTGAGAAGTGAAATGAAGTTTATTGGATTTATAGAAAGTGTGCAATAATTGTTTAAACAAAATAAGGCAGGTGCATAAATTTGGGCACTGTTGTCATTTTATTGATTCCAAAACCTTTAGAACTAATTATTGGAACTCAAATTGGCTTGGTAAGCTCAGTGACCCCTGACCTACATACACAGGTGAATCCAATAATGAGAAAGAGTATTTAAGGGGGTCAATTGTAAGTTTCCCTCCTCTTTTAATTTTCTCTGAAGAGTAGCAACATGGGGGTCTCAAAACAACTCTCAAATGACCTGAAG
>VVHJ01002736.1:0-10916 GCA_015107715.1 Tylochromis polylepis | reverse complement strand
ATCCCGCGAGTACTTTCTTTAAAAACCTGATCGCTGAGTTTGTAGATGCCACTGCTTTTACAACTTTAGAGCCGCTTCTGCCGTACACTTTACTGTTCTAAAACTGCTGCCGACCTTGTGTTCACGGCTTTGACTTGTGAATACGCCGCCACAGAGGACAGCAGCAGTCCCCCTCCCAACTACCTCAAGGAGCTCAAACAAATGGTCCTTTACCGCGTTACATGTGCAACCTCTGTAGGGTCCAGGTATCACCTCATGCCACCGGTCACTGACCCTAACCAAACTAGTGAAAAAATTGTCAGAAAAGACAGGGAGAGAAAAAAAATGTCAGTGGCCTCCACCTGTAAAACCATTCCTGTTTTGGGGATTTTCTCATGTTGCCTCTCTAGTGCACCTGTTTTTAATTTCATTAACACCAAACAGCTGAAACTAATTTATAAACCCTCTCTGATACTTAACTGACCAGATCAATACCGCAGAAGTTTCATTGACTTGAAGCTGTACTCTAATTAAAAAGTTTCCTTTTACTTTTTTCGAAGCAGTATATATATAGAGATCATGGAAGTTCACATGATCAGCATGCCAAGGTCCAAGTCATAACAATTTATCCAACTCCAGTGCCTGTGTCTACATGTGATGAGTCTTGTTTGCTCACCTTCTTTGGATTCATAACAACTCCACCACAACAACCTCCATATTCCTAAAAGGGGAAGCAGTTTTCTGGTTGCTTTTATCTGGAAAATGACTTATAATACTAGACTTTATTTTTTTTTAAAAAGAAGAAAATTACAGTTATAACCAACTAAAAATAAGTTCTTCTATAGGGTGGCTGAGCTTAAACTTTAGAAATAGTTCAATCAATCCTGAGGGAGAACAGAATAGAGCTGGTGCTCCTTTATATCTAAAAAGCTGAAGTAGTTCAGGGATTTGATAAGGCTGACTTCAGGATGCCTCCCTTTGGAGATTTTCAGGGCATGTGCATCATGTAGGAGGACCCTGGGGTAGACTCTGACATCGTGAAAGGATTATATGTATATATCTGATGTGGTACTGGAATGCCTCTGGATCCCTCAGGAGGTGCTGGGAGACGTGGCTAAGGAGAAGAATGTCTGGACTAATGTGACCTGGTGTAAAGAAATGATAGATGGAGAATGTGGACATCCCTCTTGTGCTGGAGATCAAGTACTGAGACTGAGTGTTTCCTTTTATTCTCAGTATAACTCAAAGGGTCAGGGTAGGGAAGAATAAAGAAAACTTCCAAAGAGTTCAGCTAATGGACGCAAGTGGTTCTTCTCTCTGAGCACATTTCTGGCCTTTGTGAAACAGGAACAATAGGGGTAAAAGAAAGCTACAAAGGATCATTTTGAATATCTATCATTTTCCTTCAACCTTGCCTGCCCGGAACAGAAATCCTCAACACCCTGGCCTGGAAGAACGGATGTTTCTTGTTCTCTTTTCTGTGGCAGACTCTATCTCTCTGGGGTGAAAGGCTTTGCCCTTTTAAGATAAAGGTAACTATGTAATATCAGTGCTCTGTGCTGACTTTGGGTATGTACTGAGGTCCACAGAGAGACCTGAAGCCCACAGCAACAGAGAATGCTGAGGAGATGAATCTAGGACACAATCTTACTCAGCAAACAATAGAGAAATATTAGCAGCTGCAGTCTACAAACACTATGACAACCCACCTCACAGACTTTGGAACAGACAGAACTACATGAGCAGTAAATTGAAAAACTGCATTAGAGCTGTATACATGACTGCCAATGATTATTGTCCTGTAAAACAGCAACAAAAGATATTGCCATCTTGGGTGGCTACCTAAATATTTAATATTTCAGCTAGGATGGGATTAGCTGGAAAGGTTTTGGGCAAATTTAATTTGTCTAAATTACTGTCCATTTGTCTTCTAAATTTTTCAGTAAAGACTCACAAGATCAGAAACAGAGTTCTTACCGTTTCTGATTAGTCTAATGGTTGATTTAATTTTGATCTTATATTGCATGTTACTGATAACAAAACTGTGGCAGCTCAAACTACTTTTTTTGTTCGCGTTCGATTCAATGAAACATTGAGATGGAGTGAAGCAGTCCTCATAGTCTGAAAACAGCTTTTTAAAGCCAGCTGTTAATGAATGGACACTCATCCTTCCTGCACAAATACGATCAACAATTTATGTGTGGTTGAATAAAGAAAGGCTCTACATCACTGTAAAACCCTGTCAGTATGGCTGCGGGCCCCCATTAAATATACATTGTAGCTCTAAGATCAATCCTGATTTATTAGAAAATAATACTGCATAAAAGATGATACATGAATAGGCATTCAGCACGAGTGCGAGACAAAAATACATCATTTATAAGAGCTATAAATTGTAGAAATATGATGACAAGTTTCTGCCTTCAGCTGTCCTGAAATAATTGCCATGTTGATCAGCCACCAAACCCAGTGATGATGATTTTTATCAAGCTACAGTCTTCATACTAAATGACAAGAAATATTTAATAACAACAGTATTACAAAAATGGCAGTACTGAGTGATTATTATTTCTTGAACGGTATGATGGAGAACAGACACATTCAGAACATTTGTCATGGTGTCTGCTGCTGTTTTTGTGTATTTGGAGGATAGAGGAACATGGATGGATGGTTGTTCTCAAGGAGTCTATGAAACTACCCGACAGCCTGTAATCTTCTGTCAGGTACTGAAAACATAACTTCATGTCTGTATAAATTATCACCATACCCAATACACTTTTGAAGCTTCTCTTTTATGGGTGAAAAAAATTCAATTAGTAAATTTTAAAAACTGGTTCTGTTCCCTCTGTTGCCTGGAGTTATCCTACCCCCTTATTTTCTTAAATTTTTGGATAGTCTGGGATTTTTATATTGATGATGTAGTACCTAACTATTCTTTTTTGATTAATATTTTAAGATTGCTATCAGCCTCTCCTCCTTATTAACATTAAACATATCTGACTTGTGTCAGTAATGTGTTTTGGGTTTTTTTGTTTGTGTTTTATTTGTTTGCTGTTTATGTTTTTTGTGTCTTCCAAGTGACTAAAAAGAATAAGACTTTTGCAAAACTGGAAACATAAGGTAGCAAGCTTAGCATGGCTCTGTCCAAACATAAAATATCTACCTAGGAACAACACTTCTGTGAGCCCCTGATGTGTGTTTATAATGAACGATTTTTGGCTTTATTGCTGATGAAGAAGGTAACTTGAACTCTACATCATCACAGTGAGCTGAAGAGATAAATCTAGGAAATGATCTCACACCCAGCAAACAACAGAACAATATTAGTGGCAGCAGACACTGTAACATATGTGAAACCATTAAGAGCCCCTAGTAAAAAAAAAAAAAAAACAGCGGAAAATCACACTGCGTTTTCTTTATATTTTGCTAGGAAAATGTGAAATAGATGTAGGGATTTATTGAAACATGCGGAAACATCCATAGGAATACAGTATTTAAGACAAAATCAGAGTTTATATAAATCTAACATGCTTGAAAGTCAATATTTCATATGATTGCCGCTAGTCGCCAACACAGACTGACCTCTCTTAGGCAGCTTTCTTACAGTTTCTTTAAGTCATCTTCAGGAATAGTTCCCTAAGCTTCTTGAAGGGCTGCCTTTTGTTCTGTTCTCTTTTGGGATGATCCCACATTGCTTGAGTGATGTTGAGGTCTTGGCTCTGGGGAGGCCAATCCATTACTGATGGTGTTCCATTGTGTGTTTTTTTTCTACCCAGGTATGTTTGTACAGCACTGGTAGTGCCTGTCAGATGGTTTCCAGATGGTATTGCATGATGGATCAAAATCTGACAGTACTTTTCTGTGTTCGTAATTCCATCAATCTTGAAAATCCCCAACACCACTTGGCGAAATGCAGCCCCAATCTATGAAAGAGCCTCCACCGTGTCTTACAGATGGCAGCATTTTCTTCACCTCTCCCGTCCTCAATAATGGCTATTTGACAGCCACTCCTCCACCGAGACCATTTCTGATGAGGCTTCAGTGAATTCTTAATGGTCCTGTGTCAGATCTTTGCTGGACTTTTTCCTGTCTCTCAAGGACATGGCATTCAAATACTTTTCACTGCAGACAGTTTTTTAAGGCCTGCCACTCCTTTGTCTGTCCTCCACTTGTCCAGTTTCCTCAAATTTTTGAAAGACCACTGCACACCATGTTGAGACATGCCAAATTTTTAGCTAATAGCTCTTCGGCAATCACCTTGTTAGTACAAAAATATTATTTTATGTCTGTCAAAGTGTCTGTTTTGTGACAGGTTGCTGGTAACACGGTGCCAAAAGATAAAATTAAAAATGGTCTGACCGCTCGTGACTGCAGCTTCATAAATAATGGCTTTAATCAGGTGCCATTCATTTCTCTAAAAATGGTCAGGTATAAGGACTGGACTAAAAATGAGTGAAAAAGCAGTGTTCAAAGAAAAAAAATGACCGTCAGAAATGGTAGGAGGACCACTTTTAAAAATTAGAAGAATGCTTGGGCTCCTTGGAAGCAAAATATCAAGTAAGCAAGGGTGGCTCAAAAGTTTTTGCACAGAATTATACATGTAGTTTTACCAAAATGGTTGGTGTTACTTTTATTCAAGTTCTTAATGGCTGAGGTGTTTGTGCAGAAGTGAGAATCCTGCTGGTCTTCAGTAACAATCCTGATAATGGATGACTCTGATGAAGTTGATATTGATTTGCCTGCTTTATTGACTAATGAGTTACTGCCAGCGACTATAGCACCAAAAAGCACAGACACACAGAGACAAACACGGACATTTATCATCCCACTCTACCTTGTCATAGTATCGTATCTCGTAGTCGAGGATAATTCCATTGGGCTGTTCAGGTGGTGGCCATGACAACGAGAAACTGCGACTTGTCGAGCTCACTTGGTGCATTATGGGAACTACTGAGGGAGCTGACAAAAACCGCACACATACATACACACACAAGAATACACAATCAATTAGGCACTTAAAAGACTTGCTAGCATGTTTAAACACCATAAATATGGAAATACAGAGTGTAATGACATATTGCCAAAGATTATTTGCACCCAAAGGAGAAAAATGTTTCCTCTTCCAAGCTCATGAAAACAAATTACTGCACTTGTCACTGATGGGGAAACAAGAGTTATGTCTGCAATGCATTTTTAACCCATAATTTTAGAAACGAGAAGCTGTTGGCTGTAATGTATTTCATGGTTTAGCTTCTGGATCGTTTTATGTGATGGCTCTCATCACTTTTGTACTTTGATAGTCTAAAGTGGAAACAAGAGGAGATGAAGGCGAGAAGAAGACTGATATCATACAGCATCTGGAGATGTACTACACTGTTTTAAATTTAATTAAATTAGTGTTTTAAAGGACAAAAAAAAAACAAGAAAATTGAATTTGTCTTCTTGGTTTTATGGGGATTCTGCTGAAAGCCATTATATCCTAAATAGACTGTATGCATCTTACACAGCTGAGTCACCATAATTTCATAGTGCAGCTATAACGCACAGTAAATGCTGTGATGCCTCAAGAGGTGTATACTTCTTCTGGAGCAATAATTTGACAGCATGAGCGATCTGTCACCTGAAAACCCCACAGCCTTTTTTTTTCTCACAATTGACTACCCCCCACACACACACACACAGTGTTGAGTTTTACATCCTGAAGTCCAATGAAATACACTCAAAAGCTATTGCATAATTTAAAAATCTCCCCCAGTGCAGTCAACCTGAAAAATAAATCAGTTTTTGTTGAGTCCTAAAAGATTTCAGGGATAAGAGAGGCTCGCATCCGACAGTGGTAACGAATGCGCTCAGAAAACGACGGGGTGACAATGGATCATGTTTCGATTAGGAATGAGCCAGGGGTGCTGTAGATGAGGTAAATGATGTGTTTTTCCATAGCAAAGCGGCTTTTAAATCTAAATTTGGGTAGCAGTGGAAATATCACTTGTGTCTGTCTCCATAAAGTATTGATGGAGTAATAACTCACTCACTTTATGGCCTCTAAGAATTATACTGAGGGAGACCTAGGATGAGGAAAGCAGGGAAAGGGGGGATAAAGCTGAGAAAAGCAGAATTGAGAGAAAGATGCAGGGGAGGGGGAGAAAAAGCAATGAAAGCTGTGGATGAGCAGGAAAGCGAGAGAGAAGGGAGAAGGAGAGCAATGACAAGCACATAACATGTTTTATGAATTAAAAGGCTGTAGCTCAATTTCCTTTATCTCCCCGGCCATCCCTCCCCGCACATAATCCACTGTGGCCCAGGGTATGCTAGCACACACACACACACACACACACACACACACACACACAGAGTCATTTATCTCCCAACTTACCAGCTTGATTGGTTGTAATGTTGACTGACAGTTGTTGGGCGGGGTAAGGGCTCTTGTTGGAGACTCCGTTGACTGCCTATAGAAAAGTAATGGTCGGTTATTCCACCCTCAGACATTAGTAAGTTAATAGTTATTTGAACTGTGTTCTCCACCCCTATCTCTAGATAGCTCTTGGCGTGCCTTTCCATTCAAGCAATGCATCTGTTTAACAATAATAATGGTGGCTGATAGCGTTAACAACTAGCACATGATTTACCTTTAGCTTCTCAATTTTAGCTAGCAACTGCTGTTGTTTTCTGACTGAAATGACAAATGGTGCTAGTAACATTTGGCAAGCTAAGAGTAGCTAGGTTTAATGCCACAGAATGATATGAAAATAGCAAATCTTACCAGTTCAACTGTCACAAGCATTAACTATATTACATGTTGAGTATTATAAGGGAAACCATAACATCAGATTCATGCATTTCTTTGAGACCTAGAAAATATGGCTGCCTATTTTAGACAAGCTAGATAGAGCCACACATTTTTCTTTGCAGTCAAATTGTATGTTTCACTTATAATATTAAAACAGTTAAGGCTTGTCAGGTGAGTTTGACAAATATGATAGTACTTCATTAGGACAGCTGCAGTATAGCCAGAACTTGGTTAGACTGAGTGCATAGTAGGAGAAATCTGCTAACTTAGCATGCTCTGTAGGGAAACGCTACACAGCAGATGAGCTAATCTACAAGGGGATAACCTGCAATGCCACAAAATAATTGGAAATACACTACTGTGCAACAACCTTAAACCACCCCTAATCTCTGTATATAATGGGTTCAAGGACTCTCTTATGATATTCAAAGTGGTCCTGAGCAATAGTAGTACTTTCAATGTTTTTCTTTAGACAGAATGTCTGACAGTCATGTCTTTAAGAAATGGGGAGAAAAAAATTCTGCAACCTGTGCTGAGAGATGCACCATGCAGAAAGATAGCTGGATAGAAAAACACACAATGGAACACTATCAGTCATGGATTGGCCTGCCCATAGTCTGGACCTCAACAATACTGAAGCAGTGGGATCATCTTGACATAGAACAGAACCAAAAGACAGCCAATATCCAAAGAAGGGCTCTGTAATGTCCTTCAAGAAGCCCGGAGAACTATTCCTGATGACCACTTAAAGAAAGTTTGGTTAAGAGAGTTCAGGCTATATTGACCTTAAGTTCACCCTGTGACAGCTGTGATAGGCTCCAGCCCACCCACCTCACAACTCAGAATTAGATAAGTGGAAGAAAATAGATGGATGTAAATTATTTGGAGGCTTAAAGAAACATCTGACACACTCTTTTCTTGTTTATGCAGTATCTGCATCATTTCCACTTTAATGTGCACAAAAATCCAGAGACCCAGCTCTCCCAATTACAGCTGCTAATCTGTGATTGAACACTTGCTGTGGTTTAGCAGTCAGCTGGTTATCAGAAACAAAAAGCTAGTTTAATATCAGGGTATAAAAAATCTGCTAGTCCCTTTGTGAAGTTTTAGGATCTCCAAATGTCTCTCATCTCACCAACACTGAGACACAATTAACAGGTTGTGAGTGCTTTTTAAAGACCATCTAATTAGCTGCCACATATTATATTTGTCATGAGCTCAACTAATCATTTTGATGGTTGAACAATGTCTTCAGTCATAGCAAATAAAGGCTGGCAATTACTAATGACTTACTCCAAGCTCTATTTATTTTGTGTTCCTTAATCAAATAATACCTCCTATCAAGACTATAAAAGGCACATCTAACTTTGCTTCAAGACTTTGTGTTATTAGAGTAGTTAGTATTTTTTCATGCATGGTTGAATTGTGGTAAAACCAGTGTTAATTTTCATCATAGTCTTTGTCAACAACCTATTTTCTTTGCTAAAACAAAACGATACCTAAAAACAAACTAATGCACGAGGACAAAAACTATGATTATATGTACCGACACTTTCGTCAACAAATGAAAACAAGATGAAAATATTCTAGAGAGACAAGATCCAATCAGAACTAATTAAGTTGTGTAGAAAGGGGGGACAAGTTTGGAAGTGAGCCAATTAGAAGTAATTTCCATGTGTAGTATGGGTAAATGTGCACATTTGATCTGGCCCTGGAAAATGGTATACCTAGCACCCATTAGTGCTGTGCGTTACTGCGCATTTTGATATAGATCCGATAGCAAGAACATTTAGGGCCAGCACTGCCGACATCAATACTGATATTGATACTTTTACCCTATAATGGCAGCTTCTGTCGGGGACAGCAGAGTACCATGAATTATGACTATTCATATTACTTTGCAAACTCTGAACACATTTTAGTGACACTAAAGTCACTCTGATTTTTACTTTCCACAATAATTAGTTAACACAAGAAAACACACCTTTTAGCTTTTCATGTATTTTGAAATTGGGCTTTTTGGAGACCTGGAATGTAAATGCATCTGTTTCTAAAGAACTTTGGGTCAGCTTCTGTTGTATTAAATGTGCTACAGGCTATAAATAAAACAGGCATAACAGTCACCACAAAAAGGTTCAGACATTTTTCATAGTGAATGTTTCAGGGATATTTTTTCATTAAAAAAATAACAACATAGCTTATTGGTAACACTACACGCCTTTTGAACTTCAGGGGTTCAATGCCTGCTCCCTAGGCTCCCAGTCACTTGAACAGAAATACCAGAGAGGTAGAAGGCAGGAGAATAAACCAGCTGTACTCCACATCCAAGGTGTACTCTCAGTGGCAGGGGAACACTGCCACGCTGCCCCACCTCCAGTCTTGGTGGGAGTATATAAGAATAGCCCCACCAAGACTGGAGACAGAGCTAAATTTATCGTTCATCAATACTGACATATTCATCCCCCAACAGATGGGCCACACTATTCATATAGTCAAGGATTGGATTATATTTTAAAAAATAGCCACCTCTAGTTAGTAGAGTCATTGAACTGCTCACACAGGGAGACTGAAGTAACATGTTTTGTTCCCCAAACAATTCTAATACCACTGGCCTTGATTCTGGACCTACACGTGTATGGGAAAGGAGGCAGATGGCAGAAGACTGAAGGGACACAATTGTACTGGTTTTATAGACTTCAGGGTGACCCTGTAAGTTGAGAGGTATAACTGCAGATTGTGCATAAAAGCCTGCATGTCAGCAAGCATCTATGTAGCCTCAGTATCCTTGAGCATTATGGTTACTATTTGCATTTCAAAAACTAGCTGACAGCAAGGTTGTTTTTAAAGTGGGTAATAAGCATAACTACTTTTTTAAGTACCAACTTTTGCTGTTCTTGACAGTGAATAAAACAAAACAAATAAAATACAGTAAATATCAATGTAACATTTGCTGTGAAATGTCTGTGTAGGTTCTCAGTCATCCGTGTCATGGTAGTCTAAGGAGCTTGGAAAGAAAGCGACTGGATTCTTTAAGTTTCTTGAAGATGTTTCACCTCTCATCTGAGAAGCTTCTTAAATTCTGAAACGAAATGGTGGACAGCCCCAGGTATTTAAACCCTAGTGGGAGTGTCGACTCCTTTTTTCACACCTTGGCTCATGTGATGAGGCACATGATCAATAGCAGGTCAACAACCCTCTGTGAAAGTTGCGCAGTTGTTGGACCATAAAATACTCACTGTCTATAGTCACAGCAGTTATTAAAAACTCAAAATGAGTCATTTGGCTAATAAATTGCTAAATACTGGCATTTTTGGGGGAGTTGTGGAACTACGCATGAAAATTTCTTTGATACGTTTTTGCTGTGTTTTTAGTACAGCTCTGGAGTCCACGGCAACTGCTGCAAATCCAGCATGAATGTAACTCCCACTAACTGACAATGAGTCTAGGCCTACATGAAGTGACTGTGTGATATACACAAAATTGATTTTTCATTGCTGTTAACACTCAACAAATCTCTTCACAGCACAAACAAAGCATGAAAAAGGGAGGCAGCCCTCCGTCTGTGGACAAACCTGTATGTCAAAGGTGTACGACGTGTGGGCCCGCAGCTTGCTGATCTCAACCCTTGTTTCCTTTAACGCCTGTTTGCCTGGAACAAACACCACGCTGTCATCACATGGCTGACAAGCCCGCCGTTCATTGCTGTGGCATCGGCGACACAACACATTGTACGACAAGTCATCACGGTGTCCAGTGTCACGTGGTGGGTGCCACTCCAGTATCACCGACGTCTGGTTGACCACTGAGACCACATTGCGAGGTGCTGAAGGGACACCTGGAAAGAAGAATAATGAGTGTGTAAGAGGGAATGAACATTACAGCAGGTATCAATCACTAAGTCTGCCACTTTGAAACATGTCACCTGTTTACATGTAAGAATATTTTATTGTGGCAAGGTCTTGATTAACTTATTGGTTTTCCTTTAATAAGCAATGTATACACACACATATATATATATATATTTAGGGGGAGCACCTCCCCACACACTGGTGAACATCCAGGGACAGGACATTGAGGTCGTGGACAGTTTTAGGTACCTGGGTGTTCACCTCAACAATAAACTGAACTGGACTAATCACCTGGACAC
>VVHJ01002735.1:0-12713 GCA_015107715.1 Tylochromis polylepis | reverse complement strand
CCTTTTCATTTAAAAAAGTGTTCTCTACAATCAAACTACTAAAAAAACCTGTATTTAGAAAATAGTTGATAAAAATATTCCCCTGAATTGTACAAGAAAAGAGGTACAGGGAGCACTGGTAAAAGACGTGGCTGGAGAGATGTTATTCTGCTGTCTTATCTTTTTGTTCAGCTCCATCTGTAGTGGGTGCCTGCAAGATGAGATTCAGAGTTTAATGGCACTGCCAAGAAGACTATTATCATTTGATGCGTTTAAACATGTCGTAACACTTACCTCTTCCTCAGCTTTGGCTTCGCCATTCTCAGCAGGAGCCTCTGGCGCTTTCTCTTCAGGCTTGGCCTTTTCCACCTCCTTAGCTTTCTTAGGCTTAGCAGGTCCCTTCTGCAAAATCAAATATTAACCACATATTAGCTACCATATGCTAACAGTTCAGGTGAATGTCTTATGAGAAGTAATTAAAATGAGATCCTACCTTTGGCTTAGGTTTGGGCTCTTGCTTTGCAGTTTCAGGTCTCTGTGAGTAAAGAAGATCATTAAAAAACAAACAAACAAACCCAAAAAACAACACAGTAAAGAGACAGCATTTTATCTATGCTTCTCCATACTTACATCTTTCAACCTGAGAGACCTCCTCTTGGGCTGCAGAGAGTGAACAAACATAGTGATTACTTTTAACAGTTAGTCTCAGGCAATGGCTCTGAAAGATGAGATATTACTGACCCCTGGTGAGTGTGCAGGATAATTGTTCAAATATCTAAAACCACAAACAAGAAATTCAGAAATGACTCCTTACCTCTGAGTCACCTGTACCTGCCTGTAAGGAGAACAAGAAAAAAAAAAATCAGGTTATGGGTAACAGTCTGCATTCTGCTGTGCCTCTGATTGATTTATCTGGTATGGGTGGGTGACAGTTTTTTTTAGCCCATTTCAGTTGAGTAAGGTAAATATATGCAAGGTCATTTAAAAATTAAAGCAGTTTAGTCAGCACATTAACACTACATGCTACTCCTTCAGGAACTACATTTTTGAGCGCAAGGATAACTGAACAGGAATAAAGTGCCCTCTACCATTCTGGCCTACAAAAGTCAGGGCAATATAATAGCATAATGTAGTTTAAACTGAGTCACGTGGTGCTGCTCTCCCAGCTCCTGCTGGTGATTTGCCTACAGTATTACTTCAGTGGAGGAGGGGGCCGACTCCGCCTCCTCACGACACATTCATTCATTGGTAATAAATGGGATTGCCAGTGGCCGGAGAAACCCGAGCAGCGTAGCCAGTGTTCCCGCCACGAATTTGAAAAAGAATATCTCCGAGATGCTCTGCGACTCTGTTGGTCTGCATGCAGAATCTACTAGAACCCCCAGCAACAGGAGCAGCGCTGTGCTGACGGAGGCTCGCCATTGCATAACCTACAACTGGCCTGAGCCGACAATACACAGAAAGCCTCTCGACTAACAAGGCGTACGCCTTCCGAGAACTGCGTTTTCGCTTGCCGTGCATTAATAAACAACGCCTGCACACTAACTTTATGAAACAATATCGCTGATCAAAGCGTATTAGGTGGGTTTTTTTTGTTCAACAAAAGAACTACAGAGGCCACTTCGTGCCCACATTAAAATTAACGTTACAGCCAATCGCCACAGAATAATACGCCAATCTTGAAATGTACGGGGTTTTTTTTTTCGCTGCTGGGTCTTCTTTCAGGAAAACTTTAGCATCCAGGGTGACGACCCCAACAGAAAACAATCGATATGCCGCCAACTTTCTCGCCAGAAAAGCCATCTATCGGCACGGTCAATGAATTCGATGCAGCTGCACAAACTGTTTTTTCTGCTCATAAAACGGCAAACGGGCAACTACTTGCCACCGATAATCACTGCACGAAAGAGAGGCTCTAATAATTAGCCACTTGGCAAAATCAAAACAGACACTACATGCTAACTAAACTCCGCGACACACAACACTGCTGTTGACGTTCACTTGGTACACAAAACGGACATATTGCAGTAACGTTTAAACAACTCTCACCACACAAGCCCCTTTAACAAATTTTAGTTGTGGGTTATAAATACTGTGTTATTAAAAACATGAAAGATAATGGTCTACTCACTTTGCTCCTTTTAGGCATGGTTGGTTTGTGGGTTTAAAAAATAGCTAAATGTAACTGAATACAGGAGAAAGTACAGTGGTATATTCTGGATAAAGCTTTGCCAGTACAGTCTAATACAGCGCAGAGAGACGTTAATGTTCCATTGGAAGAAAAACTAGCTCAAACCGGATTGGATTCTCCCCCTACCTCCCTATTCAAACAGTTATAGTTCCTGCATGATTGACGGCGCTTCTCCCCGCCCACGCTGCACGCTGATTGGAGAACACAGCAGTCGGCAACACCATTTCAAATCTGTGCCCTTATCCGTGTGGATACGTGACACGTCAGTCAACAATTATGGCGAGGTATTTGTCTTTCTGTGCAGCCGTCTGCTAAACAAGGCAAAATTGTCATTAAAGCTGTCTTTCAGCTGAATAGAAATGTGTTAATTTCCCCTCCAAACGTTCCACAGGTTTCAATTTTATCTATGCACGTGAAAACGAAACAAATTTTGCGTTTACAGTACTAGTGACGAAAGACTATCCACTGGCATAAGACTGAGAGAGGGGTGTGTACTCCTCGGGCCAAGTCTTTGTAGTTTAGCTTGGAAAATGGCGACAGGATACGTGTGGGTACAGCTTCTTGCCTCTGTGTGTGCTCTTGTGCAGCTCTTCTCATGCAGTCGCAGTCCACTTGCTCCATGGTGTGCATACAGTCCAAATATGACTTCACTGGAAACAAGTGCGTTGGCTTTGTGCTGAAGTCATTTCTCACGGTTCGGCAGAGGACATTTATTCATTTCCCCTGAGTGAATGACACTACCCTGACATTGTTACCTCTTACTTCTTTACTGCCCTGAGAAAAATACAGCTGCAAAAATACAACTGCTCATGATCAACTACATACACGGGAAATTTTAAATATCCTATGGAACAGATGAATACTAAGATAAAATGAGCTAAATTGTTTCTATGTGTAAGTGACAAATGAATTTATTTAGTTCATACCATTTATTGTAATTTTTTTCTGTAATTTATTAAACTAATAATTGTTATTTTATCCCATCTCTAGACTCCACAACATCCTGTTTCACAGTAAGAGGGTTAAAGCTCTCCACAATGACTTTCTTCCTATTAGAATTTTCTTGTACATATATATTTTTCTTTTTTGTTTTTGATTTAGAAATTTTAAAAATATTTTTTATTTGCAGTTTTGCAAAGAATAATCTCTCCAGACATGCTACTGTAATAGAAAATTAAAATAAAATTTGCATACAAACACTGCATTTGGTCGTATCACTGGGATAATCACAATAATTCCCTAGATACAGTGATCAGGAAGCATAACATAACATGGTGTATATTATATTGCACAATATTGTGTAGGTGCACCCCATGCTGCCAAAATAGACGTGTCAGGGCATGGACATGGGACTGTTGGGGCTATGTACTATTTTGACTTTTGCCTGCCTTAAAGCCAAAAACACTTTGCTGTTAATCATGTTGTTCTGGGCACAAAGATGTCCAGCAGGGTTACCATTCTCCTATGCTAGAATAGAGTGATATTTGTAACACCACAATTTCTTCCAATTTTGCATCATTATTTGTAAAAGAAGCAACAACCAGTGTAATACCTCTGTGTGCTCCAGTAACTTACTTAGCACTGCAGAGCACACTGTGTATGAAATGAATACTGGAAAAAGTATTTTGTTTTTTCCTTAAGTAAAAGCTGATACACCACTGTGTAAAAATACTTTGAACAAGAAAAAATCTTGCATTTAAAATTCTTAAGTATGATAAACAAAACAGATCAAAAGTAAAAGTGCTTGGTTTGCAGCTATATGTATTACTGTGCAGTGTTATTGTTGGAGTAACATAAAGGGAAACATTTTAAAATGTAATATACTTTGGAGTATTTCATTACATTTAAGCTGATGCATACTGAATATAAAAATTGAAACACTTGAAAGCTTAACTTTCATAGAACGATACAAACATTACATAAATGGTTTATGTTACACAAATGCTATTATTCGGTGTAAACAGACATCTGGAAAATGTGTGTGTTAATTCAATTCAGTTTTATTATGTACAACGAAACCATAATTTAATTTCCAATTGTACATTTACAATGACAATAAAGGGCTATTCTATTCTATTATTAATATAGTGCTAAATCATAACATCAGTTGTGTCAAAGCACTTTATATTGTAAGATAAAGCAGCAGTGTAGGTCTATTGTAGCGTAACAAAGGAATGATACAGGGTCACCTGATCCAACCCTAACTATATACTTTGTCAAAAAGGAAGGAGTAGAGAGGGTGTCTGTCTCCCAAATCCAAACTGGTAGCTGGTTCCACAGAAGAGGAGTCTGGAAGTCGAAGGCTCTGCCTCCCATTCTACTTTTAAATACCCTAGGAACCACAAGTAAACCAGCAGTCTGAGACTGAAGTGCTCTATTGGGGCGATACGGTACTATGAGATCTTTAAGATAAGATGGGGCCTGCAGACATGCAGTCACCTTTCAGAAAGGTTCCAGGGGCCTGACACACAGCAGTTGCAGAACAGACTAAAAGGTTACAGTTTTACAATTGTTTACGTTCAGTGCCGCCATCTTGGATTGCTAACTTTCGGTATGTTGGTCTGCTTCGACTCTCCGATTGGGAATTCCAAGGTGAGTGAGTCTTCCACAAAAAAATTCAGACTGGGAACTCGGAATTTCTGACTTTTTCAGGAACGCACCATTATAACAACCTGATAATTACAATAGTCGAGCCTAGACGTAATAAATGCATGGACTAGTTTTTTAGCATCACTCCGAAACAAGATGTTTCTAATTTTAGAGATATTGCATAAATGTAAGAAAGCAGTCCTACATATTTGTTTAACGTGCACATTGACGGGCATATCCTGGTCAAAACGATTCCTCACAGTGTTCCTGGAGGCCAAGGTAGTACCATCCAGGGTAAGAATTTGGGTAGACACCACATTTCTAAGTAAATGTATGCTATGTTGTCAAATGACACTGCCTAAGGGAAGCATGTATAATGTAAATAGAATTGCTTGGAGAACTGCAATAGAGTCAAAGAGCCCAAAATAGCAACCTGGACTCCAATTTATTAGATCCCAAATAGATCAAGCTGTGCACGATGGCTTAAACAAGCCCAATCCACAGAGGCCCCACCCTGCAGCCAGCAGAACCCAAAGGATCTGCCGCCAACATCTCAGTGCCAGAGACCACACACTCCAATGCCTCGTAGCTGTTTGGTTCAGGAGGAGGACCTACACACATCTATTTGTTTATTTGTGCTACCACCATTAAACAAACAGTCCTGATTCACAGTGAAGTGCTATTTCTCGGAGGCGTGCGTTCAACACCAGCTTGAGAACTCACCAAATCTTTTCTTTTTGTTTACGTAAAACCCATGTCACACCTCAGCCTTAACAAAAGCTAGAACGCATACCATATGTTAGATTTGAGCTTTTCCATATAAGAGCCAAGTATTGGTGAGAAAGTGAAATCAGCTAATGAGTCAAAAAAGTGTTATTGCCTGAGGTCTACTTTTCATTCCATGAGACATGCTTGAACAGCCAAACAGGCAGGCACTGATGTTTCTGTAGCTTGTGTGACAACAACAGGGCAGAAGGGAATCAAAACTCCTGTTCTATATGGATAAAAAAGAAATTGATGTCAAGTAACAATAGACATTGATTCATGTATTTATTTATTATTGATTCATTAATTTTATTTTTATATGTGTGCTTTTTGTATATATCCCTCTTGATTATATATATTTTTCCTGTTTGCTATTTATATTGTATTCCAGCACCCACTGCCCTACTCAGCAATGGGTAATCTGTTCCAATCTCTTTTTTTGCAACCATCTTTATCCAAGCATCAGCAGTTTGTGTTCTCTGTTTAAAGTATAAAACTGAATGACAGCAACCAGTTCCACAGGTTTTTAATCTTTGTATTTACTGCTTCACTTTGCAAATTATGTTCACTGTGAAAGGCCTTTGAGAGCCAACTGACTTTATGTGCAGCTTACCTATTATTGTTTAAACACAGAATGCCTTCCATTACAGTTACAATCATTTCAAGGAAATATTGCACTTTTTACTATTCTACATTTTTTTGAATGCTTAGAAATGATCAACAATGAAGCTAAACACAGTTGTAAAGATTTTTAATGGCGTAAATTTAAAAAACACTTGTTTACAGTGGTTGTTTACAGTCTTTATTATTGTATAAACATCTGATTAATTGTCATCGTGTCACATATATATGGTACTGTGATTCTAATTTGCAATAATGGAAAATGTAAAAAAAAAAAGAATACAACAATCTGTATTTTATTCAAAAAAGAACAGAGAAACATAACAAATGCTTAAAATAAGAAGATTTTCAGAAGTTTTGAGTAAAAAATAAAGCTGGAATAGAGCAACAAAAGACTGGAAAAGGAAGTAGTACAAAAAAAGAGTTGTAGTAGAATTTTGTTACTAATTACCTGAATCGGCAGCAGGTTAGTAACATGATTGGAGGACTGGATATAAAAAGAGCATCTTTGAGAGTTTCTCAGAGCTAAAGATAAGCTGAGGTTCATCAGTCTGGACCAAACTGAATCTACAATTTCAGATTCAGGTTCCACGATGTAAAATTGTGAAGGCTTTGAATATCTCATAATCTACAGTAGCTGTTATTTTCAAAAGACACTGACAATCTAGAGAAAGGGACAAGACCAAACATTCAATATGGATCTCTGGACCCTCAAGTGACACTGCATTAGGTACACCTAGATAGTTTCATCTTGGATCACCTTTTGGTGAGTGACTGAAACATTCCTCACAGATTTGGTCCATATTGCCTTGCATCACGTAGTTGCTACAAATGTATTGGCTGCATGTTTCAATATTTAATCTTAACCTTAAGAAAAAAAATCAAAATATCTAGTCTACTTACATATTTTTTGGTGCCCAACAAGGTGCTACTCTAAAAAAAATGTAATGTGTGCATTAGTAAAAGAATACAACACAGCAGAACTGGAACCTGTTGAACAACATGATTAACTGTAAAGTCTATTTGGCTTCAAGGAAAATAAACCTCAAATGAAGGAGTGTGGAGCACAATCAAGTATTAAAGGCTTCCATATTGCATATTATATTACAGCAGTAGTAGCTCTGTCATGTCTTGAACTTCTGTCTTCGCAGGACCTGATAATCTGGATGTTCTTAAGAACGTTCTGCAGCTCTCTGCAAAAGTCTTTCTTTAAGGTAACATATGTACATAACAGAGGGAGGTGAAAAAATGACGGAAGGGCACGGGGAGGGGTAAGGGCATTAGGTAAGTCTCAAATAACAATGGTGTTGTTGTGTTCAGTATGGAGGAGCCCTTCCATCACAGCTGCTGCCTGTTGCTGTCTTTTCCCTTCTTTTGGCCCACTCATTTTCCCTCCTGAGTTGTAAGAACAGTGGGAGGAAGGAGCAACACCTCAGATGACTGTGGAAAGGAGTCTTATTGCAAATGTGTGAAAAATGACTGTTTAACCTCACAGAAAGCAGCATTCCAAACTGACCACTCTGATCTTTGTTTTTCAGGCACAAACAGTTAATATGTTGTATTTAAGGAAGTTCTAAGAGGTAACTGGACCACAAGCACTGGCATAATCCTAGTTGAAGGATGACAGGATGAAGGGAAAGGTGACCTCATCCAAAGCCTCTTTGACAGAGGGCAACTTGTTCATTTATCTTCCTAACTGTCAGTCAGTCTGCTGGTTAAGTCTTGTAAACAGGATAGTAACAGGTGAGACTCTGCAGCTGCTTTTGTGCATAGACATGTACTTCTCTTTACTTCTGCTCAGCTGTAAAACTACCATGTGGTCCATGATGCAGGCGGGCAGAGACGTGACAGATTAGTCAGCTGGACGTAAGGAAAAGCTGAGTCTCTCCCTCTCTTTCTCACTAAGTGGATTTAACCCATCAGCGAATGGCAGGCTTCCCATATGGAGCACCGGGTAAAGCCAGATTATTGCAGTTTGTGTGAGGGGGGCTCCAGCATCACCAGAGCTCACAGTGTAAACCCAAGAACGTGACATTATGGGGCACAATAACAGCATCTGTACAGGTCGTTTGTGTAGCCAGACAGTAAGCTCTTTGCTGACAATGTTTATTATAGGCTAATGTTATAGGCTTTGTAACAAGCCAAACTAAAATAAAAAATTTTTTGTGGGACACTTGATATAAAGTTGGATATTTTTTAATGAAAAATAATTTTAAAAAAATCCTTTTGACTGATACATATTTATTTGTATTTACTATACATGTCTATATTGATTCATTGATTCATCAATTAAAAACTATTCAGAAAATAATACAGTGAAGAATGGAAACATATATTTCCTGAAAATAGTAAACTGAATTGTTTTTGTCCAGGAAAGTGTTGTAGTCTAAGCAAGGGAGTGCCCACATCTTGCCTTCAACACAGTATTTTACATGTGAAAGAGGGTGGAGGCATGACCCAGTGGCAGCATAGCTTAATAAGCTCAGGAACAAAAAACCTTAGTCGGCTTTAACCATTGATTAGCCAACAGCTGACACAACAAAAACAAATCTTACAATAGCAATTAATGCATGCTTTGAATTTCCTTTGCAAAGAATGTGTTACATCATGGGGTCATATCAGATTTTCTTCTCACAGATAAAGGATCAGCAAGTGGAAATAATCTGTGATTAAAAAACAATGTATGGAAACAAAAGGCTAGTTAAGTCAAGCAGCTGATGAGTGATAAACTGTGACTGGTGATCCCTGACAGAGCAAATCTGGTGGCAGAGAGGGCCATCTGAATTACAGCAGAGCCGGTCATATGCAGGGGGATCAGTTGACCCTCCCCCCACCAATCTACTTCCTGTTTTTCATGGTTGTCTGCTCACTTCTGCTTATACAATACTAACTGCGTCTGGAGATGTTCCAGCTCCTACTACACTGCTGCATTCAGAAAATGGCAACTGTGGCCCACATCAGCCTATAAGCCTTTCATATGAGTGGAAAGGCAGGTCATGTTGGCATCTTCAGCTGTCCATCATAGAATATTTGCCAGTCAGGGGGCTGTTCCAACCAAAGACCTCCTTTCAATCAGATCTCCATCTTCAGAAAGATCCTTTTGTTATATTTTACCAGGTTCTACACAGGAACAAATGTGTACTAGAATAACTACAGTGTAATATTTATTTTGCCATCACTACATTTCAGAAGGAAATATTAGACATTTCACTCCATTACATTTTGGAGTTTACATTTTAAATGTAGAGCAAACAACCTACTAATAATTCACTATAGTGACAGTGACAGAAGCCAGTTTAAATTTATGTGTAATTTTGAGACTCGGAAGACATCTTATTCCTTCTGTTCTTCCACTTTGAACACATTTGCATGTAGGCCCTGTAATAAACTGTTTTCCTTTTTCTATTGTGGCATAGTAATTTTAGTAAATTATCTGCTGCCACCTCTTCGTTCAATATGTGTATATTTTATTTAATTAGTCTTCATGCATAGAAAACAAGTGCTTACACACAAAAACATACATTAAATTATACCTTTTAAGTTTTGTATTCATAATTCATAAATTGCAAAATTCACTTCCCTGCCGTAATGCATGAAAACTGAAATTTGCCAACATATGCCACTGTGGTTCACAAGTTAACAGGCAAGCAACAAGCAGTAAGTGCGTTTAAAAAGCTGCTATATATGCACAATTTCAACACCAGCCTTTTGTATAAGAAGAACGTGATCCCACAGTGACCTCTAGTGGTCAACCAGGAAACATTTGCAAATCAAACCCCTATTCTTACTGCTATATTCATATTGACAACAGACTGTGTTACACTAAGCAATCTGCATGACTTTGATGTTGATGAAGACACTCACTGAAATGTATCACAGGTCCACAGGCTGCATGGCATTAAGAATCTAAACTCTTTCTCACGCACAAACCTCCCACTGTCATTCATAAGCATGCTGCAGGCTTACAGGGTAATCTGGGGAACTGCTTTTACAGTCTAAGCAGCAGTAAGGAAGACAAGTGTGTGATTAGTGTTTAGAGCAGTTAGGTAGCACTTAATGAGCTGCTATGTAATCTCTAAAGTTCGTTGATCGTACTGTGGCAAACAAGACTGAATCCAGAGAAAATAACATTTTTGGAAAAGACTTAGACTAGACCATTCTAACTGTACAATATTCTTATTTTTATTATAAGTTAAAATCATCTGATACTGAAACAATCGTAAGTCAAGGTTATATATAGATCTGAACCACCTTTTCATAAAAAATTAAGTCTTAAGCGCTAACACAGCACTGTGGACATCAGAGATAAACAGAGTTAATGTCCCTTTACTAATGTTGAGGTGTACTCTGATAAACAGACATAAATTTTGATATAACCAATTAGTGAAAGATAAAGTTTGAAGTATTTCCCTTTTCTATCAAAACAGGTATTAAAAACATTAATTCAGCTGCTGTTCTGCCTTCTAACCATCTTTGGTTTTAATAGGGACTGTTTCTTGTGAGACATATATGTTTTCTTATTATGTAGGGTGAGGAGACAAGGGATAAAAATGTTGTGGAAACCTGGCCAAGCTAATTCCAGCCCACCTTGGGGTTGGAGATAACAGTGTCACTGCATGAACTTATTGCAGTGACTGAAATGTGGAAGAAGTATCCTGTGCTTTCAATCAAGTACAAGTAGCAACACTGTAACGTGATCACTTACCAATGAAAGTCTTGTATTCAACATGTTACTGACATTGAAGTGTGCAAGTATTAGCTAGTATCAGCTAGTACCAAAAGAAATCACTGTTGTATTAACAAATTAACAATAAGGTTAGGAAATAAGTTTAGATTTTAGTGAATATCTCCTCTGTGGAGTTCCTGAGGTATGACGACGCTCTTGAAATCCCTGAAAACCCTGTGGAGGTTTTATGTAAGTAAACAGAAGTTATATTAACATTCAGTGTTAGCTACCAAAAGGCACTGTTTGTATCTAAAAGGTCTAAAGTGTGTTTAATACATTTTCTCCTTCATAATGTATTCATAAAGCTTAATTTGGGGAATATTACAAACCTGCATTGTTAACTTGCCAGCAGTTCAGTTCTAGACTGGCCATAGCTGTTTTGCTCATTAACCTTCAGTTGACTTTTGCTTGAATAAAACTGTGTCAGCTCTGGTTTCCCACTATTTTGCATTTACATTGTTACCTTCTCCAAGGAGGTAGCATTTGCATGCATGCATATCATTCTGTCTGTAATGATAACTCAAAGTTTTAAATTAATTCTGATAAAAACTTTTTAGGGGTGTAAAGCAGGATCATGTTAACATTCTTTAAAAACTTGCCTTTTATCCACCAAGGTATTTAAGGTCAACTTCATGATTTATTGGTCAAACAGGGACAAAAAGCCTTAAAACTTAGAACCTTAAAACTTAGAAACTGTGATTGTTACGTGGTGTGTATTGTCAACATATAAAATTACCGTGTAAAGATTTAAAATTTCATGTCACATTTGACCTCTGACCTCTCCTTCAAGGTCAATAGAATGAGCTGAAAGCCAAAGATAAGATAGACTTTATTAATCTCACGAATGAGAAACTCGGTAAAGTTCTAAAGCTCTCTTTCTTACTGTCATTGTTTGTATTGACAACATGTAGGCATATAGGCAATGATGTATGATGATTCTAAATATCACGTTACATTGGACCTCTGACTTCTTCTTCAATGTCAAAACAAGGTCAAACTTTCATAAAATGTCTGTTGTCTTTAAAACTACTGCTATTGTTTGTATTGTTTTTGTTTGTATGCATTTAGAAAATGATACCGGTATATGGAGATTCTTAATATCACATTATAGTTTGCATCCAAATATCGTGTTGCATTTGACCTCTGATATTTGCCTTTCTTTCAAGCTGACCCAAAATGTGTTATACCTTTAAAGAAAGAACTGTCAAGAGAAAGACAATGAGCTGCCGGGTTAGTTTTTAGTTAAAGAGTCCATCTGGATTACAGCACATGTTGCTCTAAAACCTGTATCTATTGTTCAGCATTAATAGGGCGTTCTCATATACATTAATTATGTGCATTTAAGCCCTCCATACCAACAGATGCTGGTTTTGAATTCAAGAATTTCAGACTTGGACTGGTCAGACCACAGGACAGTTTTAAACTTTGTTCAAGTCCTTGAAAGAGGCTGGGCTCAGAGAAGGCAGCAGCATTTCTGGAGCTTGTTTAAATAGTATGTGTTTCTTTATGTGGTGGAGTTTCAACATGTATTTTTTGATGAAGGGCTGAACTATGTTCACTGACAGTGATAATCCACTACATAACTTAATCCGTTCAATGCAGTGCTGCCTGAGAACCAGATGATCACTGCTGTTCATTATGTGTACAGTCGTGGCCAAAAGTTTTGAGAATGACACAAATATTAGTTTTCACAAAGTTTGCTGCAAAACTGCTTTTAGATCTTTGTGTCAGTTGTTTCTGTGATGTACTGAAATACAATAACAAGCACTTCATACGTTTCAAAGGCTTTTATCGACAATTACATGACATTTATGCAAAGAGTCAGTATTTGCAGTGTTGGCC